>OMOV01115562.1:4870-17847 GCA_900312565.1 Beryx splendens
GAGGTAACACCAGGACATCTGATAAAGGAATGGCTTTTGTGGATGGGTTTTTAATTTATATCAAGCTGAAACAGCAAAACTATCTACGGCTGTCAACTCTCACACACTTTCCATCCGAGAAGCTCCAGATTCTCTTCTTCTCTTCTCTTCTCTTCTCTTCTCTTCTTTCTTGTTATCTTCTCTTCTCTTCTCTCATCTTCTCTTCTCTTCTCTCTTGTTCTCTTCTCTTCTGCTCATCTAGTATTTATAATTCAGAATCTGCTTACAGTACTTTAGAGGGAATACATCTATATTTTCATGTTTAACTTCAACTCCCTGTACTCATTGTATTATCATTGATATCCACCAGCTGAACTCTCAAGCTACATCCTTGCCTAAATCCATTTATCCTACCTGCTATTTCTGTACAAGTGTATTCCACCTATTTGCCAGCTTGTTACTCTTTTAACCCACTTCTTTAGTGCTTCTGTTAGCAATGTCAGAACTGTAGGGCACAAAAAACTTTTCATGATGTGCAAAAATTGTAAAGCATAAATAACTGCCAACGCATAATCTGTTTTCCATGTAAATAATCAACATTAGTAATACCACCTTGGTCATCTTTTACAGTCAGTTAACAACATTTATTCCATTCACAATCAGAAATGGAAGAGGTGTCTGGCAATGAGGACAGAAATGGAAATAGTGATAAAATGCTGTAAAAGTGTAGATGAGCAGATCTATATTAGAAACTGTGTCAAACAGATGGACCCCTGCTGCTGCTGCTGCTGCTGCTGCTGCTGCTGCTGCACATTTGAATCGTAGTCTTCCAGTTATCTGAATGTTGTTGTTTTTTTAAATGCAAGAAAATGTAATCTGAAAAAAGCGGGGGAAAAAGATGAAAATGCAAAAAAACCAAAAAAAAACCTTCTGAGTGTAACAAAAGAATATTTTACGAATCAGACATTCAAAAAGAAATATTCAACACAAAACTTTTATTTGGAATTTCACTTGGATGGCCAGATGGCTGTATTACCACATATTATTGATGTAGGCTACGTCTTTATGTTCTCAAGCTACGACACAAAATAATGTAACACTTTACATGTGTTGTCAACAATGTGAAATTATTGTGAGTATATATATATCTTTTAAAAAAGTATTGCAAGAATTCACTGGCACACTCTACACTGAGCCGTAAGGGAGGACAGTGTAGACTGTAACAATATTGTTATAATTTGATCCGTCTTAGACTCTGCCTAAAAAAAATAATAATGAAACAGTCTCTGCAGTTTAAAATAGAAAGTTTGAAATCTTAGTACACCCAAATACAATCAGTGGATCCTATGCTTAAACAGCAGATACAAAATATATACATCTTAACAAATTATAGGAACTTGAAATAATTATGCTCATACAGACTCAAATTATAAAGGAATTTGGTCATAAATAGAAATATCTTCTTACAACACCCAGAAATTGATGTATTTTGGAAATATTAAAGCCAAGAAAGGGCGGCAAACATCCAGTATCATTTTTGCAGTGTAGAGTACCCGATAAAACAAAATGGCCCAAAAGGGCAGCTTTGTTTTTCATCCATGAAGAAAACATGAAAAGGCACTTTGAAAAGGTGTAAGAATAAATGGATATCGTTCTCGTACAGTATTCAAAGAAACCAAAAGCATGCACAGACCTACAGAGGGGCAGGTGCTCAGTCCAAAGAGAGACAAGTCCCATAATGTTTGCATGTACACCGCTATGTGAAGTCAAGTCACCTGTCCCATGCTGTTGTATTCCTGTCATGAGCAGAACAATCTACCTAATGCTGGGACCCAATGCATGAATTTGAAACCACAACATTCTCGAGATGGGTCACAATTTCTATGGTACAAACTGTCTATCGTAATAACTTTCACAACAGGGGAACGGGGATAAGTCTAACATGTCATTGAAATGCACCTTTAGAAAAACAACGATATGGGAGTCTCGCACTCGAGACCTTTGTACAGTTATGTTTCAGCAGTAACTATCGCTTCTCCTCTCGTACCAGCTTTAAAAACGACATGTGTTTTGTTGTTGAAGCTCCTGGAGGACACAGATTAGTCTATAGTTTAGGCAAGACTAGGTGAAGATATGTGAGGGAGTTCAATGCCAAGAGCTTCAGTAGTTGCTCTCTCCATCAAATTAAAGTAAATTGAAATTCTAAAGAATGTTATTTTTCCATTGATGCCAAAAACGTGCATATTGAGTATTCATGGGGGTCATGAAATTGCTTTAGAGGACAATCAGGCAGGTGCTTAAAACGCCATTTGGAATTATCTGTGCACCTGCCTGAAAGAAATGGAAACACTTTCTGTAATGACCATATCTGTGTTACATAATGAGGACATTTATAAAGACACAGAATGTACTGAAGAGTAGCCATAAGGCAGTCACAATGAACGTGATTACAGACACAAATAATATCTCAGTCCCATTATCTCATACCGATCTCTCCAAGTGCCATGAGAGACTACGTTTTGTTTTTCTTTGGGTAGAGTTGTCCTCAGTGGGAGCTGAACCCTGGCAGTGTTAGTGTCATGCTGTATCTATTGAGCTGACCACATGGCCCACAAGCTCGCAAACTGTGTAAAGTATTTATTCAACTATATTTATTCTTCAGAATGTGCAATCTTTGAGGAAATCCACAACTCGTTCCAGCATTACACACATATCTCATGATTCCTTTGGCCTGTTGGCCAAAATAACATATCTCTTGACTTTACTATTCGTAACAACAACAGTTTATCCACTTCTGTGCTCATGACTATTTGCTTATGCAATTAAATGAATTATATAAATGCCCCGATGATGCATTATTGATATGATCTGTACAGAAAGGAAACCTTGAAAATAAGAGATTGGCATTTGGTCATGACCTTATTGCAGATGATGACTTAATATACAGTATAATTTGATGTTATTCGCTGCAAAGGAAGTTGTAATAAAAATATAATGAAAATATACCTTAGAAACATTCAATATTTTTTCATTATTACAATTTGACTGATGATTTTTGATGATTTCCTGAAAAATTCCCCCCAACATTGGGGCACACATCTGAAAACAAAACAAGACAAAGGCAACATTTGATCTTTTTAAAATAAAAGAAACAACAACTATTAATTGTGGGCCAGCACTGCTAAGAATATCTCCACTGGGGAGTAAGTGGTCTAATCCACAGTGTTCTGTTTGTCTGATTTCTGATATTTAAGTGCCAGTTCTTTGTCAATTATTTCATATCGCAATGAAACAAATTGGTTACTGATTAACATGAATTACGGCAGGGGGGTTTCTAGCTCTGGTGCCTCTTCATGTGCAGGGCCAGGTGGTCGGAGCGGGAGAAACAGCGGTTACACACGCCACACTGGAAAGGCTTGGCCCCGGTGTGTTTCCTGAAATGGCGAGTCAGCTCGTCAGAACGAGCAAAGCGCCACTCACACCCCTCCCAGGAGCACTGGTACGGCTTCTCTCCTGCAACACAACATACAAACAAAATGAAGCCACGGCACACACAGCGCAGATAACACAGTCCTCAGATAAGACACTTTCTCCTCTCAGATGCAATAAATAACATTATTCCACACTACTGAATATTCCCTTCATACCTCAAATAACCACTGCAAATGATTTTGATATATAGTGAGGAAGCTGCCGGTGTACTTCAGCATACTGCGAGCCATAAATCATATTGTTTCCCGTCTTTCCCTTTGCCCCCTTTATGAGAGCTACAGGGGTTATATGATTTGACAGCATGCGAGATGTGGGCCAGGTCTGTCAGCGGCCAGAATGCATCTGCATGCCAAGTGCATTCTTCTGCCTGGCAACACCACAAACTCACCCCAAAATAAGAGGTGAGTCTCACTAACACCCTTTTACATTGGGTTAATAGGGATGGCTTTTACCTGTGTGGGTCCGTAGATGGGCTTTTAAATGAGAAGACTTGGTGTATACTTTCTTGCATCCTAAAGAAGAAGAAGGGAACTTAAGGTCATTATGGGTAATAAACTGTATGCTTGATGATGTAGCTGGAGATGTCTAAAAATATGAACACCTTCCCCTTACATTTCAGCTTGCTAGTGCTGAAGAAATATGAATTCAACTCTACTGTTATTGTGCTGCATTGATTATACAGTAGATTCACCTGGGACGTCACAGTGGTGAATCCGCCGTCTCTCCAGGTCAGGATTATTCCTACGGTTATACTTGAGCGGAGCAGACTGGGCCAACACCGGGGACAGTGGGCCGACACCCAACGTCGTCTGAACTGGTCCCGCGGTCTGGACTGGAGTTAGGCTTGAACTCTGGACAGGCCCAAGACCAGAGCTCTGGACTAATCCGACATTGGAATTCAGGTCAGGAGCCAGATCTGGGCTTTGGATTGGCGCTAGACTGGAAGTCTGGCCTGGACCGACATTATGGGTCTGAAAAGTCAATTTGGAGGCGATGCTGGCTTCGTAGGAGGGAGGCGGGGAGAGATTGTGAAGTAGCTCTTTCCCCCTGTCTGGACTTGCGGGCTCAGAGTTGGGCGGAGAAGGTGGCAGATAGGTCGGCCTCTGCTGATGGCTTAAGCGTGGCGTAAATGGATAACCATCATTCTGTGGACCGCTTACGGGTTTAACAGAATTCTGCACTGGGCCTAGATGGACACTCCCAAGTGGAAGACTTAACGGAGCCATGGGGACGCCGCCGCGGAGGTCGGAGTTCACCTGTGATCCATGAACGAGCTGCTCCAGGTCAGAGTTCAAAAGCTGAAACAGGGGAACATCCTGAAAGTCCACAGAGGGCATTTCCTGTTTGATGAAAAAGTTACCGCTTGTTGCGTCTGCTGCACTAAAAACACCCGGGTACTCTGGGACTGTTGGCGGTACTCCGTTGCCCTGACAAGCGGGGTGGATCAGGGAGTGGGACAGAGGTTCTGTCTTGATGGGTCTCATAGGCCTGCAGAGACCGGGGTGCAGGTACGTGACATCAGGAAGGAGAAGGCTCATGTTGACGCTGTAAGGGGAACCCAGGTCCTCGGTGAAAGAGGGCTCCAGCATTAGAGCGCTGTCCCTGCACAACCTCTTGGAGTCTACGACCCCCTGTGGATGAGGAGACAGGTAGCTGTCCATCTCTGATTTACCCTGAAAAGTAAGAGAGATCATAATTAGCAGGTCGATCGTGGGTTTCTACAGTTATGTGTGGCAATCCAAATGCAAGGACATTACAAAAATAGACTTGATCATCATGAAAAGCATATCCACTTTACTATAATTGACTCAGGCTCCCACGTGGGCTCCCGAAATATCCCAATCCAGGCATATTTCTTCCTTTCACATGATATTGTGACAGAAAGGTGACCATGTTTATAGTCAGCAGTGAAACATTTATCATGGACACTGAACTGCCCAATGGCCTTATGTTACATTCCCACCTCTCCCGTAAAACCATTCATCCCAGGGCCCAAAAAAAGACCAGCTGACTAATGCAAAACCATGACCAGAATTGCTCACCAGTCTCCACTGATGCTGAAGCATCGTACGACTTAACAAAACAACAAAACATTTTTTGGGGGTGCGAGGGGATGAGGGGAGTAAATTGGGCCTGAAGCTGTACTTGTGTAAATACTACCACATCAAAGAACTTCTCCCCTCCCCTGCCTCCCTCGCTTTTACAAGCAGCCGCCCTTCTGAAGCGCTCCTGCCTAAGCTGTATGGAAATCCATGGCTGAAATTAGAACATCCAGTTGCTCTGCAGCGCAATGCATCTTCCTCCCAAGTTTCGGGAACGGGTGCAACGTTTCATATCCCAGCCACGCACTGCATACGATTAAGCCTATTCCAGTTTTGCCCGGGCACACACCGTCTCCTGCCAGCTTGTTCAGTAAACGGGAGGTCAGCATCAGCGCAGACATCCAAAGCTCACAATTTCGGCCACTGATGGGACAGTGGCCATGTTTATTATACCGAAGAATCACGCCTCTAATATTAGGGCTACATCCATTCTGACAACACGCCTGTTAGTGCTGATCAGCCCTATCAATATGCCATGTCTCTACGCCAGACCTCTATTTGTGAGGAGGTTATCAGTAAATTACATGCCACGACGACACAGTGATGCTTTGGCAGAGATTCTACCTCGGGAAAAAATAATGCAATCCCCTACCAAATTGTAATCGTGAAAGGAAGAAGTTGCCGTGATCGCATCCCTCGTGTTGCAGAGCACTTGTCCATGATCTTCACCTCTCAGCCCGTCGGCTGTCAGTGGTGCGGCTTTACGGAGAGACGGCGCGTCCTGCCCCGGAGCGACCCAAACATTATTCCTTAACACAGCGGCCATAAAAGCAGAGGTACTGTCTAGCTACCCGAAATCTTTAGAAAATAAACTGAGCATAGGTATTTTCTTGTATGGAAACAAACTGTACGAGCCAGGCGGGCAGCTGTCAAGCGTTCATTCTCTCTATTTTGCGCTGGCTTGTCAAATTACGCAACTGCGTGATATCAGCGCGTCTGCAGGGCGGGGCTGAACATGGAGAAAATAAACAGGACAAGTAGACCATGATCGGGATACACCTAGTGTTAATGAATACCTTGGCTTTAACGGCGAGTTTAGACGGGGCCGAGGCTAAAAGCAGCAAAGAGCACGTGGGGATAAAGGAGATATTGTGGGAGATTAAGTTGTCAAGTGTTTGTGTCAATAAATGAACCATCATCCATAATCAAACGAAAACATATTGTGAGTCACCGGTTTAATCACTGGCATCTCATATGGGTGTTGCACAGTCTCGTGTTGAACAGGCTTTACCTCTTCCTCAACTTTGTCGTGAATTGTTTTCATTGGTCACACAGGCCCAGCAGACTTTGAGAGCCACTTAGACAATGCATTGCGCTGTCTTCATTCTTTCAGCCACGGGTGTTGAAAGAGGGTGTAACTTGAGAAAATACTTAAATAAATAAATGCTTGTTCTTTTGCTTATTTTTCTTGAAAGGTGATTCATTCCTGCTCGATCTCTGCATTGCAAAACACATGAGGTGTTCCTAGAAACAGACTACACGTGTGTCTATGGAAACAGGCCTACTCAAATTATCGTTTTTTGTCTTTGTTTTTTTAAATCACACCAAGCTTTATCCCTACCCGCTGCCTCCACAGTGAAATAAGTCAGTATATTCCCTCGGTGTCTTATACTTCTTATTTGCATGGTCTGTAGTACTGTATGATGGTCTTTAGAGCCTTCAGTATGCTTGGGTCCTGGTCTGGCATGTTAAAAACGCCACTGCAGTGCAGCTGTCTGTCAGGACTGCATACTTGATGCCAACATTCCTGGGCCAGCAGTGAAGTCTGCAGAGATACTGGCAGGGGATGTTTCAATCAAAATAGCTCAGCATTTCACTCAAACGCATTGTGTGACATAGTTACATTGACCCATGATGGTCTGGACTGCGCCTTGCGGCCTGGAGTCTGTGTCCTACTGAGAACATAAACTGCAATTTCATTCAATTTGGACTTCTCCTCCTTACTTACCTCTTGTTGTGACTTTGTAGGAATGTTTAAGATGTGGTGTTGGTTTTGGATTTTAAAAAAAAATTGTTAATATCCTTAGATGCGCTCTGAACATTTGGCACAGCAATGAATAAGAATCAGTAATCTCACCTCCAGCACTGCTGAGATCACAGTGACAGTGGCTTGATGCGTCAGCTTTGATTAAGACAACAAAATTGACTTGTCAGGGTTTTTTTCCCACACAGGTGTATGGCAGTGTTGCCCCATGTCAGCGGCAGTGATGGTGCAACATGTTTGAACTGGAAACACAGGTATGCCTCTGTGTTGGAACGGCAAACAAAAGATGCTGTGGAAAAGACAGGGTTAATCACCCCAAACACACACAGCACAATGGGTAATAGCACTTTAACATGCAGACAGGCAGGGCATCTGCACATGTGCATGAGTATGTGGTTGAAAACTCTCTCTCTGTCTCACTGTCTGTCTCTCTGTCTTACACTTACACACACGTAGGGCTAAGCAGTAATTCACTGCAAACTTTTCTCAAAAAAGAAATTACTGTGTGTGTGTGTGCGTGTGTGTGTGTGAGAGGATTTTGAAACGTGACATTCAGCGCCACTCCCACTCCTGTTTTTCTTCAGGCAGTTTTTGTTCTCTTTCTGCTATTCAAATATTGAAACTCTACACAGTTTACAAGCATTAATAACAAGGTATGTCAAATGCCTCTTCCTTGACTGAACAAGTTTTATGTGTAAGTTCAATATGTGAAACCTGTAAAATGTAGGACATCTGAATAATGGAAAGTAGTTTTGATGCATTATACCTTGTACACCCTCTAGGTGGTCTATAATTTGATGATTGGCTTTTTCATAAGAACTATGAGATTTAAAAAATCCAATCATAACTGCTTAGCCCTGAGATATTCTTATTTTGTTATTATTTATTTCATTTGATTAAGTAATGCTATTAAAATGGATTCCGATTCAAAAAAATGGATGGTATAAAATTTAGAATATTTAGTGCTAATAACAAAAACTACAACAACAACAATAATAATCCATTTACTTTACTTAATTATCATTGGAACTAGGTTCAGGTTAATTTGGGTTCAAAAACATAGCTTTCATATGTTCATATTTTTCATGATACAGTTTAAATCTGAAACATAAATGGTTGCTGATCATCCAATTAGGCTCTGACTGATTGCCTGTCAGGTGATGACCTTTCAAAGTGCAATTTAAATCCACGGACGTCTCAGCTGCAAGAGGAGCAACTGTCATTCTTGGCCCTGGCTCTTCCTGTACAGCGAATGTGAGCTGAGCCCTCCTCCATATCCCCCGTATTAAAACCTCACAATATGCCCAACAACTGCACAGCAGAGGAGAGAGAATGCACGGTATGTGCTTACAGCATCACAACTCCTCTCTCCTCTCACATGGACTAATATGGCCAAGCCCAAGTGTGGATAGGACAATTAGCACATGCAGCACATTGCTACTGTAAGCATGGCGTTTTTTTTAATTTCGAAAGGGTAAATGAGAATGAGAAGATCAAATTTATTTGGTGTGTTTTTTGTACAATACTCATACGAGTGATACGTGATATAGTGTGAGTATTTGTATGCAGTTATCTCATGTCTGTCTCTCTGTGAATGAAGTGACATGTTTGCAGCTACCAGTGTAACATAAGAAATAGAAACAAACCCTAGTTATGCTCTATATATAGGCTCTCTTGCAGCAGGTGCTTGGCATACCCACCAGAGGGCAATGGTCAGCTGTAGTAGAGTTGCATTTGTGCATTTTTGTAGTTCTGTACTAGAGGACAACTGCTGAGCGTTCAAAGTAGCACTGTTAATTCACACCAGTGGTATGTTTAATTACCTTCTAATAGCCAGTGAGGAGAAACAGGTATGGGATGCTATTTACTGCTATTTAGTTGT
The DNA here is from genome assembly GCA_900312565.1 of Beryx splendens. Classification (NCBI taxonomy): domain Eukaryota; kingdom Metazoa; phylum Chordata; class Actinopteri; order Beryciformes; family Berycidae; genus Beryx; species Beryx splendens. Next base: position 14,310 of record OMOV01115562.1, read on the forward strand.
AGTAGTATTTTGATTTTTTAAATCTGTATATCAGGCTTGATGACAAAATACATACAAGTTAAATATGAGAGCTGCCATAGGCAAAACTAATTCCTGTCACTATGAAACAAAATCTAGACGTCTTTTGTATTAATGTAATGACAATGATAAAACAAAACGTTCGTCTAATACACATTTTCTTTGACATTCTATATTCTCTTTTAAGACGAGAGTAGGCACTCTGAATCATAATGAATGTATTTGATGTCAGCTATTACAAAGACTGCCCTTGAAAAAATACTAACAATCAATAATTTCTTCTTTGACTTTATTATTTCATCTGAAGTTTGGCTGTGTTACAAGCCTGGCTTGTTGACTCTGGGCAGCATTTATCTGATCTGACACCATTTCATTAGGCATTAGTAATCATTTCCATAGTGCACAACATTAGAGTACTCCTGTTTGTAAAACAGCAGATGAGGCTAATGCCGTTCTCTGGGGAGAAATTCAATATAATTTGTTAATTAAATGGAATAATTTAATTACAGTAACTTAGAAAGCATTCATCAATATAATTGTTTCTGGAGCCACCATTATAATTGAGGTTTAAGTGAAAACAAGTCCGTTTCTAATGTCGGTAATGTGCTGACATAGCTCTCCCACCCTCCATTTGTTCCTCTCTCTGATCTTCCACCATGCCGTTTCTCTGCAGTGTTTTTGTTTGATATCCAGCCATACCACATCAGCAAGACCAAAACATTTATTACAGCCATTTAATTTAACCTCTCTACAGGCATGGACAAGAGGACAGAGATGATAGCACAGCCGCACTGAAAGACTCTCGCTGTTCGGCTTCTAATCTGATCCTCTCTGCTGCCCTTTCATAAAGACACCAGAGTATTACCCTGACTCCAAACATACCTCTGCCATTTAAACTGTCTTGGATTTCACCACAAAGACGACCAAAAACAGTCCAATTCATTCTTCTGGGCCCAAATAATAAAACATAATTTTAGTCTAATCTGCCTGAAGAATGTCCTCTGTTTGAAGTTGACAGTGCTCTATCTTCTGGGAGGAATAATTGGCTTTTGAGTCGAGCGGGAGAGGCCACTGAGGTAAGCCTGTCGAGGGTCTGCACCTTACAGGTGTGCCCTTGGACAGACAACCTGCTCGTTGTTCTAGAGAAAGCGGGGGGAAAGCCAGACTGAAAGAATTCATCTGCCGGTTGAAACTTAACTAGGCGCTGGAATGAACAGTACGACTCTGGACTCTCAAATCACCTTGTAGACAAATTGAGCTGAACAAAGAGACACTGGTCTCCAGTAATTCCTCCTGTCTGATATAGCTGACAAATTCTTGTCATTAAAGTTTTATCATTTTGTTTGACAAGTTTCTGAAAGTGGCCTGGGTGTAATCTGTTTGATTTGGATAACTGCATTGGTGGTGACAAAGTTACTGACAGTTATTGTCTAGAAATGTAAATGACACTCCTCATAGTGTGCGCTTTGTGCTGTAGGGGTAGGGGATTTCAGTATGAGCCTAGTTTGCCCACATGGACATTGAGATCTTGTGTGCCCATTGATTATGAAGTTAAACATTTATTTCCTAATCATTTCGGTTAAAGTGTAGCTATTTATCAGCTATGAGAGATATTCTGTGGCCTCCATCCTAAGACAAACTGAATCTCTGCTTCATTTGTCAAACTTCTCTCTGACTTTCATGGGGCCTATTAATTGAGCAGAGAAATCTGTTCCTCTCTGAACATGGCATTGAAAGCTGCTGAACAGCTGTCCCAGCTCTGGAGAATCATATGGAAGAATGCATTATCGGCCTTGTTTGAATATTCCCTTAGATTTGGAATAATCAGGCAGCTATTCAGCAGTAAGATGGCCAGGCACAGATGCCAAAGCACAGCTGAGGGGAGCGCTCCGGTGTAATGCCGCTGAATCATACACAAAAAGAACAGGACTAAACACGGGGATAATGCAGGTGTGCTGTTTTCTTACTGTACTTACTGGACACAATGCTGAAGACATTTTATTTCAGCCCTTTTATCTCCCTTTCTTCCTCTTCTTTCTTCCTGCGTTGTTCAAGGTGATCTGAGCTTTGCATATGGTTGATTAATCTTATTGCACAGTAGCTAACATTGATCACAGAAATGATTAGAAATGCATTAGTCAGCAGGCTGTTTGGAGTGGTTGGGTTTAAGTGCTAGTGCCAAGCCATTTTCCATAGGTGTCCATGTTTTTAATTCTGTTATATAGAATTTTGCAAATGGATGCATGCATGCTGCCCAAATACAGCATCAAAGCTTTAATGCAGACAGACGTAATTTAATCTCCTAGATGGCAGGCCTGATGGACTCTGTAGAGAAGGCATCCCTGCTAAATTCATTATGCTAAAAGTTGCTAGATCTCACTAGCTGATGAGAGAGAGACAGAGTAACCTGTGTTTTGTGCTGTACACCAAATCCTGGCTCTGCATTGCCATGATTATGAAAGCAGACTGTTCTCTAACCTGAGTTTTTTACATTATTTACCCATAGAGTTTTTTTCCAAGTTACACATGTGATTAGTACCAACTTCTATATGCAGTAGCCGGCTACTTTAGATAATTTGGTATTTAATTTTCAGTTTAAATCTAAAGTTGTATTTCTGTTTGTTTCCAGACAAATAAGCCACATAGGTAAATCCAGTGCACAATCATATAGCGGACCCCGAATAACCCTAGTCACATTAACTCAAGTGCTGCTGTAGATGTGAAGTGTTTAAAAAGTGACACTGCCACCTAGTGAATCATCTTATCTAAGAGGAAATGTTTTCTGACACTCTTGAAAGTAATTTGAAGAAGTCTAAGCAAATGGGCGATCCATTTTCATCTGATCCAATGCTGTTTGTTGCGCTCTACAAAATCAGCGGTACATGCACCGCTCTCTGCCTCGATCCCAAGCCCACTTCTGAATGCATTCTTCTTTTTCCCCTGACCCGACTGAACCCCCTCCTCCTCCTCGCTCGTGGCTCAGGTGCCTCCACAGTTCTCATCTAATCATTAGACAAAGTCCTTCTTTATTCGAAACATTTCTTTGCTTCTCCTGGTTTCTGAGGTAATTATGCAAGTTCACTATAAATGCCTTTAAGCTTTTATATTTATTTTGGTCTCAGAATACGATTACCAACAACATTAACATACTCTAGGAAAAAAGTTATATTGCAGAGATCATAGGCATAGAGGGATGTCAGCCTACAAACGATGTTATCAGTTAATTACACCATGATTTAATTACACAGTCACAAAACGTGAAACCATTTATTGTGGTTAGTTTACAGCATAGAGAACTGTGTGACATCCAAACAGATATATATACTCACTTCTTTTTTCTTTTTTCTTTAAGGAGTTAGCGTTTTAAATATAAACCATCTGTCATGCAAATCAGTTTGTATGTCCTATTTTCCAAACAATAAAATGCACCTGATTACTTAACAAAGGGACACCTTCACTATTAAAGAGCATGGCATCCTTTTAACAGCAGAGGTGCAGATAGATCGGAAGAGCGTCGTGT
>OMOV01115575.1:0-12872 GCA_900312565.1 Beryx splendens
ATCTATGCTAACGTTCCGTTCAGCACTCGGTAAGTTGATGCACATAACGTAACTGACTCCAGCACGCTGGTTTGTTTTATGATCCTTTGAAAACGGGTGTGATTTATCCAGACTCGCTGAGGAAAAACTTTTGTAAATGAAAATAAGCCTCAGTAAAGAGATATAATGCTGCTTTGTCTCTGCTAACTTTGTCTTTGGGTCATGAACATATCACTCGAGTCAGTGACGCGCGCAATGCATTCTAGTTGTTGTAGGAATTCCCATTAAGAGCGATATGGGGAATTTACAGACGTTTTCTCAGTTTTCTCTGGTCATAGGGCTCCAATTTCAAAAATAATTGCACATTTCTACTACATAGGTGACCTAGTTTTAATAAATCCTCATATTCACAGTGGTAAAATAGGCCTTTAAGGGTCACACACTGGACATGAAGTTTTTGAAATGATAACACTTGTTTATCATTGTTTATATACAGTCTTTGGTCTTTACCTGTTCTCAGACTTTGTTCCGGGTGACCACTGTTCACTCTCTCTGACCGTGAGCCAATCAAATTTTAAAAAAGCGGCTCCTGATAGGCTGCCTGTTAAGATGCTGTACACAAAGTAGTAGCGTCTACATTTCTGTTTGTCTGCTCGCTTCGGGAACAGCCTGATCCCTGCAGCCATAGCTGCCTTGAACAGCAAGCCCCGCTGACTTGTCTGTCCGTTATACACACTGTGTCGTCATGTATGTTGTCACTGTCGCGGTGCATGTTTGTCACTGTTGTTGCGTATGCTGTCATTGTCGATGTGTACATATTGTTGTATGTTGTCTGTCCTGTGATGTAAGATGTGTTGTACTGTCAGTGAAGACGAATTTCCCCATGGGGACCAAATAAATCAATCAATCAATCAATCAAGTTTCTCTGCTGTCTGGATGGCGAAGTAGCCTGATGTTAGTTCAAACGGAACATTAATCCCATGTGGCGAGTCACTGAATGTTTATTGAATGTTTCACACAGTACCTGATTCTATGCACAAAATACCATTGCAAACCGTGGAGTGACATGTGTCTGTGAAAAATCATTATTTGGCTGGTAAAAATTCATTCTTGGCAGGTATTTGTTTCTTTGCCCAAATTCCCTACTGATGTGAGCCTGTGGCTTCAGAACAAGCACCACACACTAGAAAATCTTCAGGGTCAGCAACGAGTCTCCTTATCACAGAGGCCAGAGGTTCTTTCCTTCATATATGCTTCAGAGCAACGGGCACCTTGGGGTGGTTCAGGACTGTGGTCTCTCGCGTAAGGGTTAGACGGAAAGCATTCATCCTTACATAAACACACAAACTACAGAGTGGGAAGAGAGAATTGCCGTTCTAAGCCTAATTGGCCCGGAGGCGGATGTTATGAGCATCATTTCTTCCCAGTGAGAAGTGTGGCGCCTCAGGCCAGTCGTGGTGGGGTGGGGGGACACTTCTCCAGCCGCTCTCTGACAGATAAACTGATGTCACACGCGAATGGATATATATTGTCATCGTAACGTCCTGGCTCAGGCCAAAACCACCAAATAGTGTGCGGTGCTGCTACTTACAGTACACCATGAGCGTCCTACAGTAATACAACGGCCAGTCACGTTTGGTAAAAGTACTTGCACTACATTCATTCAATGGTAAGAAAGATATAGGCTACGGCGCACTCAAACCAAATAGTTGAGTATTTTGGTGCCCTTAGTCCAACATTGTTCTCCTTATCCCATAAACCCTTGCGTTTTGGGATCAGTTCCTGTAGTTGGTTCAGGTTAGGTTCTCACTCCTAACGAACCTCACTGCAGTTCTCTTGGAAGAGGGCCGTGACTTGCATTTTCAGGCGTCTTGTTGCGATCACTTAGTGCCACCCGAGTTTGAATGGCATTGTTCCCGCCTCACCAAACTAAAGCCGCTTCAGAGTTCCAATAAACCACTCCAAGCACGCTTGGTGTGCTCGTGTCCTTAGTTCCTGCCGGGATCACAGAGCCCTTGAGCAGGCATTGCGTCCTACCTGTGATGATGGCTGGGTCCATCCAGCTGGCTGTGCCATCCCAGCTAAGGCTGTGAGAGATGCCCCCCGAGCCCATCGGCGCCCCCGTGTGGTTGACGCTGGACGAGGATGAGGACGAGGACGAGGAAGACGAGGAGTTGGGCAGCCCTCCAAAGTTGATGTTGATGTTGGGTAAGAGCGCTCTGAGGCCGTCTTGCCACTCTTTCACATTTATACTCTCTACACAACCGCTGTTTTCTGCATGGGAACAGAGGGAGAGATGCAGCTCTTAGAAAATCAACACTGCTAGCAAAACTCCAGCTCTCTCACACCATGAGTTGTCCTGTATGAAGACACCACCAAAACAAACCGCAGATTTAATAAACCCAGCAATCTAATCCTCTAATAACTCTCAAATGCTTGAACAGTGTCTGAAATCAACTTTTGCCTCAACTGCCAAGGGCTGATAAACTAAAGAAAAAATTACCTGCCAAGAGTAATTTTCAAGATATTTAATTTACATTTTTCATAGAAATATGTCACCCTTGCCATTTTCAATGCTATTCTGTGCACCGAAGCGGGTACTGTATGAAACAGTGAATCTTCAGCCTCACACCTGCCATGTGTCGCCACACTGGAATAATGTTAATTTTCAATTAATGTTAAGCTACACAATCGAGGAACTGTAGCCACTACCCTTTGGTGTAAAGCAGTACAGCAGGTAGCCAATCAGGAGCCTGTTTACTACAGAGCCATTGAATTGCTTGGCTCACGTCCATAGAGAGTGTACAGTGGCCAGCAGGGACAATGTTTGACAACAGGTAAAGACCAAAGAGTTAATGTAACCATGGCATTCAAATGTCTGAATCTAAAAAAGATACTGTAGTTGTAGAGGATGGTCAGGGCAGGGCCGAGGTTTACTTTGCAGAAAAGGAGGTGAAGAAAGAGGGGAAAGGAGTAACCGGGTGGATAGGGGGAGGGTTCGCTGCGCTGGCCCAGCTCATCTCATCTTTGCTCCAGGACAGAGCATCTCCCCACGGACCAACTAGCTGCCTTCTCTGCCCAAAAAAAAAAAAAATGATGTATATGTATATATATATAGAAATCGCACCCAAAAAAATAAACATTAGGCTTTACCCAGACAGGCATTCTCCTGAGACGCCTAGAATGGAGTGCAGCAGGCAGCATCCTGTATCCAGAAACAGGGGAGAGCTGCGAATGTAATTGTACCCTCTGCGGCAGGCAGACAGAACACAGCAACCCTGCCCCCCATAAACATGTGCCACCTACAACTTAATAATACTGCCATGGCCGCTGCACAGATACCTGGGGGACTGGAGAGCGTGTCTTCTTTTAACCAGCTTCCACACACACCTTGTCGCCGGCCTCGACAGCCATGTCTTTATGCCTCTGAGGAAAGCATGACTGGAATGTTCTACAGTCATCTGTCACAGCCGGAACCGTCGTGGCCGCTGACATCGAGGTGACAGAGACTGTTCACCGAGAGGAAACGCACTGCTGCTGCATCACATGAGCACACTGGGATTCAACAGATACGGGTTATTGAGGGCTGATACCAATATTTTTATGAAGCTGCCGATATTCCGATATTCATTGTCTTTCAACCGAATAATTAAAAAAAAAAGACAAGTATTCAGTATTTCCCTCAGATTTATTTTCTTGTCAGGGTGGAAAAGCCTCTGAAACAGCACTTAGACCATCATGGGACAATAAAACTCTCCACTGAAACCAAGATTAATTAAATTATTTGAGGGTTAGCAGCTCTTTAAGGCAGGGTGACCCCCCCGCCTATTCAATGGTAGGGCACCACTGGGATACATTACTGCCTTTAAATACAGAATTTAAGTCCAAAAAATATTGAAAAATTGCATAAAAAAACTAATGTGTGCAAAGAAAACCAAACGTTAAAATGAAAAGGCTCGTCAGGGCAGGTGGGTGCCAATAACATCCTGGCAATGTACCCGAGGCAGGAGAGGGTGCAGAAGTGGGCTAATTATTCAGCTGCCATGTTTTCTCTTGCAGCCCAACAGCAGTATATGGCTGTGCTGTGGTTGGGAGCTGGGCTCATTTAGAGCACCGTCTAATGAGAGACACCAGGCCTCGTGAGGAAGAGCCTTTCCAGTTACCATGGCTCTATGAATAATAAATACTAATTGACAGGATGACTGTTGGTGGACTTATTCATTAACCCTCACAGCTAGCTTCTCAAAAGATGGCTTAGGGATGGCAAAATCTGTCGCAATGCTATAAGCCTTTTATAACAACACATATCATGGGCTGACTGCTACCACAGCCATCACTTGAGACATTAATTCCAACGCAAATTGCATTAATTACATTAAGCTACTGTATTAAATAATGTCAAGTCACAACTCCAAAAACATGAATGATTAAGAGGAGACAAGTGTCCCCTCAGTATTCCCCCGTGATCCTCCCTCAGCCCTCGCCAAGCCCCTTCTTTTCATTTTAATCAGCCAGCGAGACGGGGAAGCATGGCTGGCATTAACACCATCACCTATGTTGCCATTTGCATCCACAGATAAACAAGTGCTGCCATGTTTAAATTCATGAGACAGATAGCTGGTTTCAAAATCAATTAACAAAGTTATAGAATGCCACTCCTCCAGTGGGCGGAATTATTTACCATTAAATTGGTTGGATCTCTTTTATGATGGTGCTATTAGGGAAAGGTCGCCTGCCAATGTAGCCTCATCTTCTTTAATTGCTTCCATTTTACAACCAATATCCTCTCTTTGGACATTGCTAGCTTCATTACAGATAAATTGTTAATGAGATGATTGCAGCTCACACACACTGGACAATTGTGAGGGCAAATCAGCCGAACACCATGCCGTCGCTGCATTTCAGATGTCCGACCTGTGGGAGAAAAAGCTGCTCGGTTTGACTGGTCTATTTCTGTATAGCTATCTAACTTTTTCCAGCCTCATCAATAATACACCGACCACAGCCAGCCGGGTGCTGCTGAGTCGTCATGACAATCTGACACAATACATCATTTTCCATTTGCTGCTCATTTATCTGGCTCCATCTCTCCAGCAGGACAGGCAGGAGGAGAAAACATGGCTGCTTGTCTGGCCTTCCTCCTGACAACGAGCTAGAGGTCAAGAGGGAAGCTGAATAAAGACGGAGAGGCTGCTGGACCACGCTAAATTAAATTAGCATTCGGCACAGCCGCCGCTGAGGCAGACGGAAAAGTAGGAGCAGAATTGCATTCCCTCCGCACCTCGCTGGTGTTATTAAAACCAGGTCTACCGGGGTGGGCCGTAGTGAGGGACTGACCAATGAGGACGGGCTGCGTCCGGCAACAGCCAAACACAGAGCTCCTGGACGAATGGGAAGAGAGCGAAGGAGGCGCTCAGCAAAACTGATGTGTGCTCTGTGGGTTCTTGTCACTTACAGGATGGATGCTGAGCCTGATGGCAGACTAGGGGATGAATTCTGACATTCCCTCCAGGATTTTGCCAAGTTTTCTTTTGTAATTGTGATCAAAATTGCTTGATTTTGCCGTGGCTTTTCTCAAAAATTGTGATGCAATCTGTGGAGTTTTAAGTGTTTTTGCAGTATAACTGAAATGGTACTAAAGTGGCACTAAAGGAAAATGGCACATTTTAACTACCTCCCATTAAGTCTAAAATATTAATAGTATTAAATATACTTTCTTTTTTGCTGCTACTCTTTTATATTTTGAGTGCATGGTTTCTAACAATCACAGACATAAAGTTACAAAAAAGGAAAATACTCTCCTTGGATTGCAGCCTTTATGAATATACCTTCAACTCCACTTCAGCACAGTCAGCACCAAATAAAATCAGTCTATTTGAGTACGTTTTGTGATTATAAAACTGTATAGTTTCATTAAACAATCATGTAATATTCATATAAGATGATCAAATTACGGATTTCAAATGTATACTTTTTTTTTTTTCATTTCCAGGAGAACAATGGCTGGCCTGATTAAAAAGTGTTGATCTCAAACACTCCTTGATGGGTAGAGGACGCATTCATATTCATATTCTGAAATCTAAATCATAATGTTATTGTTAAATCATGCTGAATGCTAAATATTTAAATGAGGCACATATGCTAATCATTCATGCATGAATGTATCATGAAACAAGTCATGAACATTATTTATGTGCTAACCTTTCGAAGGACTTGTCTTCAAAGCTCCTGTCTCAAGGGATTTTAGTAGTTGACAGACTAGGCTTGCGACTTTGCTCTTACTCATAACTACAAGGACTTTCCAGATGCCACTTTCAATCAAAACTTGATATGAAGCAGGCATTGCTTGGCATTTCCCAGATGACATGTGCAGTAACCACAGCTATGTTTGGGTCACTATCACTAAAAGCCCCCAACTTTTAAATATTGCATTTGCAGCCATGAGTTCATAGGTTGTTCCTAAATGATGTATGTTTGCATGCATTGGTTACAATGTCAACACACACGGTGTTTACTTCTTTGCGATATGTTTGATTTGATTTAACAAAATCATCATGTGTCCCACTAGCCAATCGTCAACACATTATATCGCCAGTCCCTGATGTATTGGCCAAATCGCCTAACCTTACAAGGCAGTAGTACACTTGCCAGTCCAATAGTCTCACACAGGGATGGCAATAACAAAAAAAAACACATAGCCACTGAAAATAGCTAGACACTAGTGTAAGAGCTTCTATAGCCAGACAGCGTGAACAAAACCTAAAAATACAAGCTTAAGTGTAAAAAAATCAGCATAGCATAATTAACAGAAGTGTTACAGCATTGTCAGCATGACCCATTATCAGCTTGATATGAAGATTCAAATCATAGGCCTTACATTCTTCCTCTCTGCTGGAAGCCATCTAAACTCTAACACACTGTATGTTGTGGTTTCAGCCAGAAACAAATGATGTGCTGCCACCCAGTGGTCAACTGAATGAGCTGTACACTAACCCACACTGTAATGGGCTAAAATGGTGTCATGGATTGTTCGTTTGTGGTAATCAGCTGAGCTTCCCAGCTTTTTGCCTATTCTGCAGAACCGTCCACAGAACCGCTTTACTTGGACAGAAACATGGAAGCCTCCCTGTGCTCTGTGCTTTCCAGTCCAGATGAAGTGTACAGCTAGACTGGAAAGCTTCAGTAACCTGAAGGTGAACTGGGATAGAGTGTTGGATTAAAGATGCAATTTGTCGGATGTGCAGCTGTAACGCACAGTAACAGCTAGACGACAGAACATCAGCAGAGGTCAAATCTCACTGATCCTGTCTTACCTGTGATAGGGATTCCTCCTAGCCCAGTACTGTGATGCCCTGGCAGGATAGTCAAGTCCAAGAAGCTGCTGTGTGAGGTGGAGGCTGTTGGGCTGACTGTGTGGTTCAAGTGCGCAAAGTTACTGTGTGACGAGGCTGGAGCCACGCCCATCCAGGACTGGCGGGCAGTCGAGGAGGTGGAGGAGCAGGACGATGAGAAAGACTGAGGGTGCCCGGGGTAGCTGAAGGAGCTGTTGAGTCCGTGGTGAGGATGCTGGTGCTGGGAGAAGCGGTGAGGGAGGCCGGAGTTGGGCGGGAAGTGGTTGGAGGGCAGGAAAACCCCCGGGGGGCCAAGGGCTTTGGTGGGTAGGAGGCCGTGGGGGCTGTGGGGGAAGGAGCCGGGCGACAGGGAGGAGGTGAAGCTGTCCTGAACAGAAAGCTCCTTCTCTATGAGGTCGGCCAGCGCCTTGCGGGTGATGTCGAAGGGGTCAAAGCCCAGGTCGTCCTCCTGCTGCTGCTGTTTGGATGAGCCGAAGCCAAAGGCGGCCTGCCAGTCTGTGGAGGACGACACTGGGATTGTATCTGCGGACAGAGCAAGGAAGAGACAGGAGATTATCCAGGGGTGCCTGAAGTTTTCAGAGAGCCAAATATTTCATGCTACAGGGAAGTGGATTTTAGACCAATCTGACAACCAAAATAAAGAAAAACCTGGCAAAACAGCCTATTTCTGATTGAACACAGCTGATGAAAGTTCTGAAACTCTAAATGAGCAGTCTAAGAAAAATACACCAGGAACTTAAATGTTTAGGGACATGAAGTCCAACATGTTTTATCATATTGTATTCACCCTGTTCTGTATGAATCCATGAGTGGACCTGCATGTGGGTCAGTTTTACTGGGATCAACTGGAAGTGCAGTAATGTAATACAACATAAGAAAAACATTACTGCTGCTCCCATTCACATCTTTTGGTGAAAGAACAATTCGTGGCATTCGTCTTACTTCATCTGTCTTACTTTCCAACTCTGTCTCACCTAAACTGAATGTAAAGAATCTGTCAATAGAATTATCCAATTTGAACTGTACCAGATCACATGGTGTAAAAAGACCTCTAACTATTGTATTCAAGACATTTTAATAGCTTTTAAGGCCTCGATCGTAGATAATTCAAGACTTTACAAGAGCCTTTTTAAGGATTAAGCATCTTCAAACCTTGCTTGACAAACAAGCCTCTTTGTACACACAGTCATTTTTTGATAAACACGAATGTCTGTCACTGACTGACTCAGTGACTGACTGAAGGATGAAGTTACACCTGACCATACATCAGCCGGATGACGTCATGCAGATTTATGCAAATTTGCCACAATTTCGCACACTCATACACGGTCCAGCCATATACTAGGTTTTGACCTAGTCTTGTTTCCTCCAGAAGGCCCACCTGAGGTGAAGAGGCTCTGTGGTTCTGGTGCTGTGGGCCAGTCAGAGTTGCTGTGTGAGGAGCTGGGGAAGCCAGCCAGACCGCTGGGGAGAGGGTTGGGGTGCCGGAAGTTGCTGTTGTCCGAGAACAGAGACTGGGACTCTGCAGCGGCCCCCTCGAACGGGGAACGAGCTGTAAGGCCTGCAACGCTGATGGGAACTACCAGGCTGGGCTTACTAAGGCCAGGAGGGGGCGATGGAGAGTCACTGCCCGGGAGCTGGGGAGAGAAGGTGGGGAGGTTGTCATTTCATTAATCCTTTATTTAATCAGGTGGTCTTATTGAGATCAGGAAATCTTTTCCAAGAGAGACAGTGTCTGGTACACTGGCACTGCTGCATTCCAAGCAAAGGAGAGATTTCTTACCAGTTGTGAGGTTTCACCGTTGCCTATACTGATGATGTCTGGCAGTTTGTCACTGGGGCTGCAAAAACGAAATTAGGAGAATTATGGTGAACAGAATCAACCACTGAAACACTCCAGGAGGTCCAGCAGTCCAGGAAAGGAGAAACCTCATCTGAGACTGGCAGCATCGATGAGGAGGTATTGGTTTCTTTACGATGGATTTCTGCTTGCCAGAAGGTCCAGCATCTCCACGTGCTGGGTGTAAGAGCCTGTAGCATTTTCATTAGGTCCTTGTTGAACTTTATAGACCAGCTGATTCTCCTGCTGATGCTATTTTTGCATGTGATGCTGTATTTTCACTGTAGACTCAATGGAAGAATGATTTTTCCATTTCACATTTCTTTGTGATTCAACTTGCTTGTGGAAGCGTTTGGCTAGCTAGCAGAACATTCATTTCATGTTCCCTGGTTTCCTGATCAGGGAAGTTGTATCATTTTACAACATTAGATTGTTTGATTTAGGCTTCTTCTTCATTGGTGGGCTTCAATGGGGTGGGATTAAGTGGACTTCACCCTTTGTTGAGGATGTAACGTTAGTATAGTAGGGTTTGCTATGTGTGTTTTAGTAGTAACGTTAGTTGTCAAGTTGTAGTAGTGAGCTGTTGATTTGATGACGTTATTTGCAAAGACACTTCAAACTGGCAAGCATGTAATTTAAGAGTAAAAGGAAAAAAACAAGACACATGACACATGACAAGAGAAAAATAATAGGTAAATCACTACAATATCTCAAATCTACTTTGTATGGAGGTGTAAAAAGCGGGTGATTTAGGTTTACCTGGCAGGGTCACAGTTTGAAGAGAAAGGGGAGAGGGCCGCTACAGGGCCCAGGCTGAGGTCGGGTTCGGGCCCCTCAGGGGTCATGTGTTCGGAGTCCGAGCTGTCCAATGGGGGACTCTTCATGTGGTCTGACGACAGACCGTTGGCCGTCTTACCAGATGGCTGTAACGACGGCCAGCCATCTTTGTTGGTACTGTTAGATCTATGGACGGACAGAGACAGGAAAGGAAAGGAAAGGAAAGGAAAGGAAAGGAAAGGAAAGGAAAGGAAAGGAAAGGAAATGGGGGAAAAGTTGGATTGAATAGCGTGACTTGGAGGCATGCATGCACATCTCCATGGATACAATGGATAAAATCCCCCCATGGATAAAATCTCTCATTATCTTAAGTCAATGATTTCTGGGTATTGAAATCCTTAAAACTGCAGTTCTAAACAGGTAAATGCAGCAGCAGACAGGCAGACACAAGAGAAGAGTACCTTTGTAAAGAGTTGGATTTGCCCTTTGGTTTCTCCCCTGCCGTAGCCGAGGTCTGTAGGAAGGTAGGGTTCATTTTGTAGAGATCTTGTAATAGTTTCTGCTCGTACTCTTGGTGCTTTCCTGCCTGTAAGCAAAATAAATAAATAAATAAAAATAAAAAGTTTAGTAGGTTGTTAGTGAGTGTGGCCTTTTATGCAGCCAAAGTTCCCACATACATTTCATATAGCCTCTCATTGGGCTTGCTGTTGTGGTAGCATTCCAGTATATCCATTTGTTCCGGTGGCCCAACTATCATCAGATTGTCCTGGTTCCCTAAAATCTGAGCCAATATGACTCGCTTTGTTCTTGTCTCTCTCAGGAGTCTTGCCCAAGCACTTCCAATTCCCGCAGATTTTTCGATCACACGTTCATGCTGCGAACCTCCCATTCCACCTCCTCCCATTCCACCTCCTCCCATTCCACCTCCTCCCAAAGGAGCGCTATTGGATCGACATCTGGGGACTGTGCACGCCATTGGAGTAACTGAAGTCACTGTCATGCTCGTGGAACCAGCTTGAGATGTGTGTGCTTTGTGACATGCTGCTGGAAGTATCCATTTGAAAAAGGGTAGACTGTGGCTATAAGGGGATGCAAATGGTCAGCAATGATGCTTAGGTATATGCTGTGGCATTCAAATGATGTTCAATTGATATTAAGGGGCCTAATGGGTGCCAAGGAAACATTCCCCACACCATTACACCACCACCACCACCAGCCAGCACTGTTGATACAAGGCAGGATGGATCCACGGATTCATGCTGTTTACGCCAAATTCTGACCCTACCATCTGCATGACGCAGCAGAAATTGAGATTCGTCAGACCAGGCGACGTTTTTCCATTCTTCAATCATCCAGTTTTGGTGATCACCTGCCCACTGTAGCTTCATCTTCCTATTCTTAGGTGACAGGAGTGGAACCTGGCGTGGTCTTTTGTAGACCATCAGCCTCAATGTTTGGCATGTTGTGCATCCAAAGATGCCCTTCTGCACACCACTGACATAAAGAGCTGTTATTTGAGCATTTGTGGCCTTTCTGTTAACTTGAACAAGTCTGCACATCTGACGTCACAGAACTGCCGCCCACTGGATATTTTTTGTTTATCGCACCATTCTCTGCACATTCTAGAGAATGTAGTGCATGAAAATCCCAGGAGGGCAGCTGGAGGATTTTATTACATTATGGGCTTTATTACATTTGATTTTATTACATTATGGGCAGTTATTACATTATGGTCAATTATTACATTATGGGCCTTTACAATCTACATAACGCTCAACACAGTTAAGTAAACCACAGTATAGCACCACAGGATTTGGTATTTCAGTGAAATACGCACGCTAAGGCACCAAAACTAGGATTACAAATCAGGGTTGCCAGGGCTGGATTTAAACCATATAGATCCTGGGGCACCCCGGTGCCTCACTGAGTAGAGCGTGTACCACAAAAGGCTCAGTCCTTCCCGCAGCAACCCGGGTTCGAATCTGGCCCGCGGTCATTTGCTGCATGTCCTCCCCTCTCTCTCCCATACCTTCCTGTCTCTTTCACACTATCACTGTCAATAAAGCATAAAATGCCAAAAATAAATCTTTAAAAAAAAACTATATAGATCCTGCAAACTGGGGGGAAATAAAACCGAGAAATCCCAAAAATGGGAACAAATAAAACTGAATTTGGGAGATATTACAATGGATTTCACTGTAGTTTCATCAGGGCCCTTGTTTAGCAGCACACAGGTTTCTTCCAGACTGTTCCCCAGGCTCATCTTACCTGCATTTCCTCTTTCGTAAAACTAGCAGCTTCATCCCCAAGCTCGTGTAGATACATGCAGTCTGGTTTAGGGCACTGCATGCTCTTTAAAAAGTAACTGCAGTATTTTGTTGTTCCTAAAGAGGCCTGGAAAACACAAAAAAGATACTTGGAAAATTCTAGAATAACGTCAACATATAGTTAGTGGCTTAGAGTAATGCCAATGCATGTGGTAATTAGGTAATCTCAATGGTCACTAGAGGTCTGCGCGGGCCTGGAAATTAAGCCTGAGCCCAGCACGAGCCCGCAACGTTCAGGCCCGACCCGAAACTAAGCCCGACTGTAATGCAACATTTGAAGACCAAACCCAACCCGAAATCCGAAATCAAAATGTTCCTATTTAAAAGTCATAGCCTCGTGGTCTGTGTATTTTTTGGTCATTCTATTTTCTTTTCAGAAACAGCAGATACTACAACATTTATAAAGGACTTGATTTTCCTTTTATCATTTGTATAACAGAAAATAAAGTAGTAAAACAAAAATGAAAAAAGCCCATTTTGGTACTGTAGCCGCTGTGCGTCTTTCAGCGCCAGAGAGAGAGAGAGAGAGAGAGAGAAGCGGTGGTCGAGCGAGCTAGAGGGGGAATGAAGAGAGGGAGTGGTGGTAGCGAGAAAGCC
>OMOV01115598.1:0-12549 GCA_900312565.1 Beryx splendens
ATATTTAGTTTTCTTTAAGATATTAAACTGATACTGGACTCTTGATTTGTTCTGACTTGACTTGCTGTTCTACATTTAGACTTGAGACTTGACATTAATGACTTGGACTTGACTTGAGACTGACCTGGGACTCGAGCAACGTTGACTTGGTCACACATCTGATAACTAGATAAAACAAAGTTACAAAGTGCTTCACAAACAAGAAAACAGAAACAAAACATTTAAAAGGTCCCAGCCATAGGATAAAACAGATGGAACAAATAACAGAAAAGGCAACAGGAATAAAAGTCAAACATTATAGAAATGTGTTTCAAAGCTGATCCTGACCAGAGAAGGCCCAGCCAGCCTGAGCTCCTCAGGCAGGTCCTTCTCGGTCCGAAGGCTAAACCAGAACAACCATTACAACACGATGTGAACATGAGTCAGTCCCCAGCTGGTTATGAAAGTGGGGTGTTAACGTCCTGGGGCAGCTTTCACATTCCTCCCAACAACCTCAGTCTTACTCAGCCTGAAGCAGAAGAGTAGCTCAGATAATCGTTACATCACCAGGCTGTATGGAAAAATCCCTCTGCAGAGAGATTCCCGCCGTTGGTGATGATGTGAAGATGAGTCGGCTGTGGTCCTGGAGGCACCAGCACCGCCGGCGAGAGGGTTCGATTCTCACTCGGCCCATCCAGGCTAAACTGTTTACACTCATGGTGCTGTGAGCCACTTCGGCTGCACCAAATGGCATATGTTATGGCAAATTTTGGCGTCCAAAAGTTGCACGAGGCACTAATTATGCTGGCGGTCCCACATGGCAGCGAGAAGTAACCCTGCATTCAAGTGATGTCAAGTCGTACTTTTCTCCGAGTCGGGAACACGTCACACCTCAGCCAAATTAATAGTTCCTGTTCTTTATGGTTGGAAAATTGGAGAAAAGACGGACGCGAGTGAAGAAGGAGGCGAGTGTCTGCTGTTTACGCTGCTTAAACCGTTTACACACATTGCCAGCCTGCTAGGCTAATGTTAGCAATCAAGCTAGCCATGAATCTTTGGCTCTTTCAGGGGATTATACCACCACCATTATAACACCACAGGAAACTGAATGCCGCAGCACTATAGTTATCAAGGAATATCCTTTTCGGCTGTAATGTATGAAATTTCTTACGTTCACGTATGACTCTGTGCTCTGTTCAGCCATGTTGGAAAGAGCGATGACATCACAACTCGACCAATTCCTATTGCATCTATGATTCTCTGACTGGATCATCCGATGTAATAAAGTGTTCATGTGGCACTTCCTGGTGGGAAACTTGTTCAGACCGTATATCCGACACCACTTGAATGCAGCATAACTGTTGATTAGCCATAATCCTGTAAGGTGATGTCACTAAACAACACACAGCACGCTCATGTTCACCAACCAGCAGGTCTGTGATGCTTTATACCAAGGGATACCAAAGACACGGGAGAGGAAAAGATCTAATGTTGGAGTTTAGGAGACAGTTTGGATTTCACACTTAAAGAAAAACTAAACCCCAAACCCAAATCTGTGGTGAGGCAGGTCTTCGGTACCAGGTGATGTCACCACCTGTTTTGCTCTACAGAAGGTGACACTAGAGGTTGGCATGAAGGTTGCACTAAAGACCAGCCAATAGCAGATGGCCTGTTCGGTGTCCTAGTTTTCAGCATTTGATGTCAGGCTTCACCACAGATTTGGGAGGTAGGTGTGGGTGGAGAAGATTTCAAACCTGTGTCCATACCCAGCATCAGATTTTTATATGGGGAAATAGAGTGGATTTATGTCCAAATAACTTATTTTTAAAAAGCGTACATTCTGATTGATGCATGGCTCACCCATAACTTAAGTAAAGAACAAAAAACACTTTAGAAACAAACTAAAGTCTCTGTGCTGTAAACTCTGCTGCTGGACGTTGATACCGGCCTTTGAAATGCCTAAACTCAAGAGAAAGAAGCAGCAACTCATTTATAATCACTGAAACCAGACTGCTTTATTTACATGTGTGATGAAGCATCATATTCCTATGTAAGCACTTGTGTTT
This sequence comes from Beryx splendens, assembly GCA_900312565.1. Taxonomy (NCBI): domain Eukaryota; kingdom Metazoa; phylum Chordata; class Actinopteri; order Beryciformes; family Berycidae; genus Beryx; species Beryx splendens. The sequence goes on from OMOV01115598.1 coordinate 2,046, forward strand.
AGCCGCAGTGAGCGACCTTCTGTTGAACCTAGACTTTTGCCTCCTTGTCGGCTCTTATCAGCTGATGTTTGTCTGTATTGTTTATGTTTTGTTATGTGTTTTACTGGGCTTTTATATTATGTGTTTTTACAGTTAAATTCTGTGGTTTTATTGTTTATTTTTTTATGATGTGTTTTTACTGTGTGTTTCTACTCCGACCCCTGTCTGCACATTTCCATTATGGGACAATAAAGTTTGAGTTGAACTGAGAGCAGCATGGCAGACTTTCTCTCCTGTGGTAAACAGAGATCAATTAGAAATCTTTAACACTTTCTACTGTTTTTTATTTTTACGTTTGTTACTCTGAAGTAGGGATGGGACAATAACCGGTATTATATCAGCTATTTATATAGCGCCTTTCTTAAAACAAGTTTACAACGTGCTTCTCAACCAGTACAAAACAATGGACAGTTAAAGAAATAGAATAGAATAAAAAACATAGAATAACATAGAATAATGCATGTTATAAAACAGAGTAGAAAAAGGTGCATTTAAAACAGGTTAAAAAAAATAGCCTTGCTTATAAAAGTGAGTTTTGAGAAGGGATTTTAAGGATGATACCGAGCTAGCCTGATCTCCATGGGACGGGTGTTCCAGAGTCTGGGGGTGTTGATAGCAAAGGTCCGGTCCCACTTTGGCCTTAGTCTACAATTGGCCAAAACCACAGGTGAAGCCAATAAGGAAGTGGCTGAAAACTGCAGTTCGCTAGAGGCTCCAAAAAGACTCCAAACCACCCAACTCCATGCAAGTAAATTGGACCACAACCCAACTTGTGATAAAAATATAAAGTCAATAAAGTTTTTCAACTAGAGGTTATGGCTTCAGTAGCTAATTTCATTTCTAATGTGTGTTCTTATGGCGATTTTCAAAATAATTGCGTCATTAACAGGACATAACTGTTACTAAACACGGTTGTTGTCCTAGTGAGCCACAGGCTGCCGATTACGGACCAATAGCAGGCAGACCCTCGGCTTCACTCTGGCTGCTCTGGCTCCAAAAAATGTCAACATGGCGGCCCTCGTAAACCCAAACTTGTGGCTTCAAAACGGCCCTTCAGAAACCTGTGGGTGAAGAACACTCACCACTCCATCTTTCTCTACAGTTTGGTCTAGACTTTGGAACAGCCAGGAGGTTTTTACCTGAGGATCTCACAATGCGCTCCGGCTCATAGGAGAAGAACAGATCTGAAATGGAACATAGGAGATAATATAGGATAACATAGACGATAACATAGGAGATAATATAATCGTACTATGAAATGTTCATATTGGCACAGGCTTACTCTGAGAGCTGCAGCAGCACAGGCATTTGCATGAAAGCTGTAATAAGACCTGGAAGATGTGCGGTGAGTGTGAGCGTTTTGCACTCAACTGTATCGCCTATCTAACTGCATCACTGTCTCTGCCTTTATCACAGTGAAGAGCTTCTTCTATGGTTTTACAGCTGTATAACATCACAGTGACAGGATCTTAATGCACTTTAATGATGAAATGAACAGACTGTACTGCAGCTATTTTTACTCAGCAGTTTGCCTCTACATGCTTGTACATTAGACTTGGTGTTGATGTTTTTCTATAACAATATTAATAATAGACTTTATTTAAATAGCACTTTCCTAAAATCATTTACAAAGTGCTTTACAGCCAAACAGAACACTGTAGTGAAAACAGCAGGGGAAAAGGAGAACAATAGAAACAATATAAGAGCAGTTACAGAAGTAATAACAATAAAAACAATGGTATATAATAAAAAAAAGTCGAGAGAAGGCAATATAATGCCGGTACAAAAGAAGAAAAAAATTAATAAAGGCATGTTTATATAAAGAGGTTTTAAAACAGACTATGTAATGATGCGGTGCAGCTTCTCAGGGTTTGGAGAGTGAAAATCTGTTTCTAAATGAAAAGAATGAGACCTTTTGATATTTCTTGTGAGCCTTTATTCCTTCTCTTTTCTGGTGTTGCTGCTCTTTATTGTTTCCCATATTCCAGTGTGTCTGATCTTTCCTGGTTCCATGTGTAGAATATCTATCTATCTATCTATCTATCTATCTATCTATCTATCTATCTATCTATCTATCTATCTATCTATCTATCTATCTATCTATCTATCTATCTATCTATCTATCTATCTATCAATCAGGAGAGACTTTTAAGAGGAATGAAAGAGAATGAGAAATTTGAAGTAAGATTAAATTTATTGTGAACATATTGTGAAAAGGAGGAAATAGTCTTTGGCGCTTAGACCCCGGCAGGGAATGGATCGCCATGTGAGGCGATCCCAGGAATTAGGTGCTTCCGTGTATGAAGTAAATTCCCCCCGGAGCCTAGACACTGGTGGTGGTGATGAGGAATGGAGGGCTCGATGTTGGGACGTCTTCATGTGAGGGAAACTTCAGATTGGAGGGTTTGATTGGAGAGGGCCAGGCATCCACGGTTGAGGCGGTGAAGGGGTGGAGGTGGGTTGCGAAACGCCATAAACCTGAAATGACAGCTGAATGACAGCGGAGAGAGAGAACACTTTTAAAGTTTGACAGCTGACAAATGATTGGCTAGAGGCGAGCGTGTCGGGTTGTGATTGGATGGCGACAGAATGAGCGGGTGGGGCTTAGAGATACTGAGAAACTGTGTGCTTGTGACTTAGAAGGCATGCGTGGGGAGATAGTCTTCCTGTCTGAATTTTCGCTAAGCTTAATTTCTCCTCGTTCATTTTCCAGCATCTCTCTGAGTCTTACCAAGAACAGGCTGTTTCTGTCGCTGTGTCTTTAAGGCTCATTAATATTAACCACCCTCTGTTCTGATTGGCTAACCGTGAAACGTGAGACGCCGCGGCCCGGCAGCTACAGGTGGGGAAAACTCTCCGGTGATAAAACAATGACAACCGCTCAACCGCTTTGAAAAAAACACTTTGTTAGTCTGTTATTTCTTACAGAAATGATAATGAGCGAACCTTTGTGATGCCACAAAGTTACGGAAGTCTAAACGGCTCGTTTAGAGGTTCACTGTTCTAATATGGATTGTGTGGATTTAGTTGGCGACTGTGCGTTTTGATACTTTCACCATGTTTAGATAGACCATCCAACTGCTTTATCACCACAGAGGCAAGGGGAGTCCTGCTTTACACCATGTGGGACTTAAGCGCAAATTAGATTTCTCCATCAACGACAGTGGGGGACACGCAGGACAGGGGGGGTAGGTCCGCCGTCGCCCGCAGAGGGGGCTGCCGTGCACCTCTCCAAAAATGTAACTACACGTCGGGTGACGCACGACTGTGAGAACGGTGATTGGCCCGCTTCGTATTTCCTCCTACCTGTATCCGGTTAATGTCCGCCGATAGTGAAGACAGTGGAGCAGCTAGAAGAGAGATGAGCTGAGGAGAGCTGCAAATATATTGATTTGTAGAACACTTCATCCCCAAACTATGAAGACTACCAGATGTCACTGAATTCATGGTGAGAAATATCCCAGAACACGAGTTTCAGAGAACGTTAATACTATTACTTCCTCTGTCATTACTTCCGTGTTAGCAAAGCACACTACTGCCGTCTAGTGTTTCGGTGGAGTACTGCACGATCACCAACGTGAAACCATAAACGCTTTCACCGCCATACGCCCCACCTGGCGTGCCTCCTGGTGTCGTTGATGGAGAAGTCTGATTCATGCTTTATGACATTAAGTTACTTGTGAAAACAGATTTTCCCATTTTAACCAGCAACTTCCCATCCAGGAGCTGCGTACCCATGACCTGTGTCCGTCTGGCCTGGAATACCCCCTGGCACCGATGAAAACCTCTGCATTTAGACTCTTCATCATCTTCTTCCTCAGCCTGTCCTCATACCTGCTCCATCGCCATTTGTTGGACCACGGGTTTCATTTGATGAGGCGTTATCCACACGCTCCTCAGAAGAACATCACCATCCTTCTGTGGCGCTGGCCGTTTGGTCGCTCCTACAGCCTCGATGGAGACAAATGTCTGGAGATGTACAACATCAGCCACTGTTTCCTCAGCGACAACACCTCCACCTTCGCCACAGCCGACGTTGTGGTCTTCCACCACCAGGAACTGCAAACAGCCGATTCCTCGCTACCCCAGCGCCTGGCTGGCCTGGCTCGCCCAGCCTCCCAGCGCTGGGTATGGCTGTCAATGGAGCCTCCTCTCAATAACAGAAACCTCTCCCATTACAATGGCTTCTTCAACTGGACAATGAGTTACAGACGGGACGCCGACATATTCATCCCTTACGGAAAGACCGTGCAAGGAAATTTCACTCCCAGCTACGTGGTTCCTGAAAATCGTTCTTGCCTTGCCAGCTGGGTGGTCAGCAAATACCAGTCCAATCAGGCGAGGGCTGTCGTTTACCAAAGGCTAAAGAAGTATCTCTCGATAGAGGTGTACGGTCGCTGGAACAAGAGACCTCTGTCGAGCACGAAGCTGTTGCCCACCATCGGACGCTGTCTTTTTTACCTGGCGTTCGAGAACTCAGAGGCGACGGACTACGTCAGCGAGAAGCTATGGAGGAACGCTTTCCAAGCAGGGGCGGTGCCGGTGGTTCTAGGCCCCAGCAGGGCCACCTACGAGGCACTGGCCCCCCCTGGTTCCTTCATCCACGTGAAGGATTTCCGCAGCATGGCAGATCTGGCCGCCTATCTCAAGAGTCTGGCTTCTGACAGGCAGGCCTACGAGGCGTACTTCCAGTGGCACCGCACTCACAGCATCAAGACCTATACAGACTGGAGGGAACGGCTGTGCCAGATCTGTGTCAACTACAGCAGATTGCCACTTAACAAGGTGTACCATGACCTGGAGGGCTGGGTCAACAGATAGGAATCAGCTGTACATCTCTTCATACACTGCACACAGAAACATACCACGGTTCCAAGGTTCTTTAAAGGGTAAGGCTGATGATTTTTAATACATTTCTTCCCGTCAACAAATCCAATGAAAATAACAAAATTAGCAATGAATTTGTTTTGCTCACAAGTCTCGTCCATGTAGCCGATGCCCAATAAAGCCATATCTCAGTAGCCATAGAACTCCATTGTATAAAAAAAAAAACGCTCTGGGCAGCGTATTTCATCATGGCGATGCACCGGGCCGGCCGACTTTTTCCTCAAACAACTTAATAAGCCGACCGTAAATCTCAGGAAAGTAGTTCCATAGCACTGAAAATAGTCCCCAGTGTAACGAAGAATTTGTTCCCATTTGAATTTGAGTTGGTAATAACTACAACAGCCTGACTTTTCATGGTAACACTTAGTGATTTTTAAAATATAAACTATGTCTTGTTGTATGTGAGCTGTATTTAAAGATTTTTAGCTTACAATTGGAGCCAATGACTTCCGGACAGAAGGCTAAAAAGGGAACGTGGGAAGTCGGAAAGTAACGGGAGTAGAGCAAACACATTGTTGATTTTGTTATTTTCACAGGATTTGTTGATGGTAAGAAATGTATTTAAAACACCAGCCGTATCCTTTAAAGAACCATTTCTGCAATCCTTTGCTTAGACACCTGCATTGTGTTTTTGTCCCTTGTATAGCCTCATTTGCAATTTCACAATATATACTATGGAGGGTTCTGGTTATTTTCCACATTTATGCCATCACCCACCATCCATTAACTAAGAATTAAGATCATCCCAAAGAACCGTATATGGTATGATATGGTATGGTATGGTGTATGGTGTGGTATGGTGTGGTGTGGTGTGGTGTGGTGTGGTGTGGTGTGGTGTGGTATGGTATGGTATGGTGTGGTGTGGTGTGGTATGGTATGGTATTAAAAGGTTTTTGAATGGTTCTTGGTGGAAGAAATGGTTCTTCTATGGCATCCCTCCCAAGAACCATTTTCGGTTCCAGTTCACACCTTTATTTTTCTGTGTGGGACCACTAAAATGTCTTGGTTAGGACTGCTGAAATTCCACATATAAATCTGAAATACCATGCTTCTGTAACTTGCTGCAGGATTGTCTGTCTCACAAAAACAAATCACAACTGGTTGGACCCTGTATGACCCTGTATTGTGAAAAAACGGAAGTGGGGACTGTGTGTAACCATAAAAAAAGCATGTATCGGTTATTCTTACCACAATGGCAGGTTCCTCTGGGTGACAGCAAGGTACCAGATAGATGGAGCTGTAAAACATCTGACAGAATTATGTTGATGTAAGGAATTATTATACTAAAATACTGGATACGTTGCTGAACTAATGTCATCAGCTTTGTCCTGTTGAAATATTAAGGTCTAAAATGTAAATGTGTCTCAGCAATAGATGCATGTAAGGGACTGTACAGGTGTCAGCATAACACCTAAAATGTAAAGCTACTGTAGATAATGATTGCTCACAAGCTCACATTCAGATACATGTATTGACAACTGACAATAGTGTGCTACCTCTCAGATCCACATAGGCAAGATAGGCAATAAAAATCATGACTCGAGTCATATGACTTGGACTGAGTGTCTGTCTGATGTCATCATTTTGACTAGAGACAAAGGTTGACTCACAGAGATTACTTAAAGGGGCATTGAGTAATCCATAACGTTTGTCCACCTCTATTGCCAACCAGTGGGAATTGCAACAACAGCAGCAGAAATTGTCCTAGCACCCCTGTTTTGTGCTATGGGCTGACTTCCTTATTGCCTCTTTAAGATACTGACTTTGATTTGATATCACTTGAAAAGACATGAATGTGTATTATCAAAAACATTACGATCTAATACTATCTGATTGCTAGAATGTTTTGTTGTGCTCTCATGGATACAGTTGCAGAAGGGGAAGAGTAAAATATTCAAGCTTAGAACTAAACTTGTCTTGATCTGATTTGTTTTTGACTTGGCTTTGACATGGATTTTAGTATGATTTCAGAACTGACCTTATTTTCTTGTGCCACGTTTGAGACTTGAATCCCATGACTGTTGACTCATGAACTGCCCTTGGATCCCACCCCAGCCCGGCACTACCAGCTGCTGCCACCGGATGCCCTTCTTCAGCTCAGAATGAAATCTGCGTTCTTTCATCTCTTGGGACGCTGAAGGCATGACTGACTCAGTGTGAACTGGAAGTCGATCCGGCCCATGGAACCGCAGCTTGCAGCAGTGTTTTTGTTTTGAGATTTCTGAAGCAGAAATGGAAGGGTTTCATTTAGTGGTGGGGCTCGATTAAAAAAATCTATCGAATTAATTAGAGGCTTTGTAATTAATTAATCGTAATGAACGCGTTAAAGTCCCAGCCCTAGTTTCATTCCAAAAGCACTTACTACAGTACGCATATGTGAAAGAATTTGCTGCAAAATAGTCTCGATTTAGTTTAGTATATAATGATGCTAAATATTTACCAAAAAAACAAAACAGGTAATTCTATCCTCAAAAAGATTATTTTGTAAGCAAATGTCTTAAGATGACTGCTATGATTGGACTATTCAACAACATCAGCGACCGGAACTAACAACTGAACTCCTGACCATTGACTGTGTATATATACAGTATATACTGTATACGCATTTATTAGTATTAGTCTCCGTAGTCTTATATTATGTACATTGCCTTTAAAAAAAAAATCTTATTACCTTTTATTATCTTCTCTGCTTGTTTTTCCTTGGTACTTCTGCCAATTTCCCCAACGGGATTAATAAAGTGATATCTTATATCTTATCTGATGATTTATCAGCAATGCTACAGTGAAAGTTAAAGGGGATAATGGATAGACTAAAATGATTCCCAGATTCCCCAAAATTGGAACTATTCCTGTGGTTATTTTCAGAAAACACAGACAGCTCACTTCAGATTATATAAATATTTATTTCTTTCATTTCCAGCTCTGGTATATCCACATGCATGCCAAACAATCTTAGTAGTGGTAAAGAAGTTCCTCTCATCCCGAGTGAATACAACTCATAATGTTTAATGTCTTAGTCTGAAAACAGTCTGTATCAAAGGTAGCTAGCCTAGGTAGTAACTTGTTCTGGAGATCCTTCACAAGACACATTCATTAGAGAAAGAATGATCAAAAGAATGGCGACGACCACTTTCATCCCTCGGTTTTTGTTACGCTCTCAGCATCGTTGAAGGGGAAACAGAGCTGCGTGAGATTTAAGAAAAAAGGCAAACGAGAGGAGAACTTGATATTTTTGGACAATTTCTCATCCCTTCGACCAATAAATCCAAATGGCTCACTACAGTGGATGTTGTTCTCGTTCATTTTGTCCCGCAGGCTCGATAGGTTTGAAAAACAGTCTTTACAACACAGTAGAAGATCTCCTCCAATGACAATACTCCCTGGTATCTGCTGTAGATATATGCTTTTAAATAATTACACTCATGTATCTATGGATCTGTGCAGGTCAAGTACAGCAGAATGTCCTCCAGTGTAAGGAGAGCTGAGAGGCTGAAACAGTGGGAGTAGGTTTAGTAGAGGAGCCACAAGAAGCAGCTTTCCTGAGAGACGACAATAGGCCACTTTTAAATACAGGGTTCCTACACATTCTCCATACCAAAAGTCTATACGTTTTCATTTCTTGACTGGATTTTCCCAGGTGTTCAATGTGATGTATGATCATAACGGCAGGGTGACGAAGCTGTGTCGGCCTACAGTTTAAGATTATTATACACGACAAATATCGCAATATGTGGAACGACAGAGGGTCTACAATGTGTTCTCAAAACCTGGAAATCGTCAAATTCATTTCCCAGACGTGTGTAGGAACCCTGCAGATACAGTCAACACGAGGAAAACAAAATGACGGTTCAATATTTGACACGGCACTCGGAAATCTAGAGGAACATGTGTACAAACACACTGGTAAGTGAGAGGTAACATTTCTTCCCTGTACACGTAAGCAGCTATATACAGAAGATCACAAACCATGGGGACAAGCCATGTTAGTCAGGTACCGTATGTACAGGATGGAGTCGCTCTGGTTCAGAGTTCTAGGTAAAGAAGTTTCAAATTCCTTTGAAATCATTCAAGTTATTTCTATATAGAGTTAGCAAGTTTGCACAAGAAACTTGTAAGAACTGTAAATGCATATTGACTCCCAGTTTTCATAACACAGCATCAATTCATGCATAGAGGAACTAGACTGAGAACACAAAGGCTACATCACATACTGTCACGGATCACGGTGCTGCATGTGGGTGTGTCCATGAAACATTAAAATCACATCTGTTTTTAAAAAAAGACCAAAAATAAAACCAAAGCTGCTCATGGAAACTTAGGTATGGGAACTAGATATTGACTCTGGTCAATGAGTTGGATCATTAGATATGTAGATCTTTATCTATCCATCAATGAATTGGCAGAAATACTTATTGTAGCTTCATTAGCATCCAAAACAAATTGCACTATTCCCTACGATGTCCTGTCCCGCGTGTCACAGTCCGTTCTACCCATCAACACAGGACATTATTGTCAATATATATGATATTCAATCACACTAAGCGTGAGTCTGCTACTTCAACCTGACATCAGCCTGTCATTTAGGAGTTCTACTTGATATTGGCTGAATGTTGTTGTTACAGAAAGCAGTCAGCAAAAGTAGGAAAAAGAGAGAACACATAAAAGTAAACAAAGTGGCTGCAGAATGGGAGACGTTGGTCCCAGGTTCAGTCCCGTCTTTAAGGAGAAAACAGTCCTGTGCTGCTTCGAGTCAACAACGCCCTTTAAAGTCCACGAACGCCTCATTCCTCCTTCGTTTACCTCAAATCCTCCATCACCTCCATTAAAAGGGCTGGACAAACCTGAAGTGTGTGTGTGTTTGCGTGTGTCTGTGTGTGTGTGTGTCAATTCATCTCTTTGTACACACGCGAGTGCCACGTTTGGTGTGTATAACATCCAGAAAGTCCGGGTTACTTGTGGAACCTCTGAAGGTAGAGGGTGGAGTCGTCGAACAGCGGGTTCTTCACCTCCATTTCCCCTGTCTGAACACGGACAGAGAGAGAGAGAGAGAGAGAGAGAGAATTCTGGGTAACATAGTTCATCATCAGAAACAATCAGCTTCACTGGCTAAGTAAGTTTGCGCATGCAAGGGGTTGGACTTGGTAGACGGCTTGCATGGGTCACATTATGCATAACACAAAATGATATAAAACAGAAATATATACAGATGTAGAGAATGTTGCACTGAACACTGAGTGTTTTGAACAAAAAGTAATATAAAGTAATATAATCAGTGGTATAAACTAAGTATAAATAGGTTTAACATGTAACTACAGTATACAGAAAGTATGGAGTTGAGTATATACGCCTCGACTATTTGATTGTAGATGCAGATGCTGGTTAACACCTTACTGATGCCATTCTAGGAACAGCTCATGTGTGTTCAATCACGTTAATGACTGGTTCACATGAAGGGCCTCATTCCAAAAAAACACAGATGTCACTATTTTGTAAGTAAAGGGGTAAAGATAACAAATACATCATTTTCAATAATGTTTTATCTTCTTGCCAGCAATCATTTTATCAGAGGGGGGGTGGG
>OMOV01115599.1:0-12853 GCA_900312565.1 Beryx splendens
CCTCAGCCCAGAGCTGGCGCTGCCCTCCGGATCGCACGCCACCACCACCCGCTCGCACGGAGCCCTTCACATCCTGGGTAATCATCTACACGAGCCATGCAGCAAAATCTCTTGACGTATACGCTTTAGTGTACTGTATGTACACTAAGGCTACAACACAAATGTTGCAAAGGTTCACCTTTCAAAGAATGCTGCATGACAGGTTTGTTGCATCAGAGCAGGTAGTTTAGTCCTTGAGGTTCCTCGATTTTGTCATGTCATGGACCCTCAAATAGATGAGCAGTAGCTCACAGACAGGGTCAGAAACTAACGGGGGCGTAGGGCAAAAATTGCCTTGAAAATGAATAAAATCGCCTTTTTTAGCATTTCCAATTATTCATATTTTGTTGTCAAATTGTCAAATATACACACTTGAATGCGACTACTGTCCCCCACGGGTCATCATAGGTCGTGCGTGGGAGCCGCCGGGGGGGATTCTTTCCAGTCTGGGTGAGAGAAATGGGAGTGGTGTTTGATGGGAAAACAACCGGTATGCAGCCTGAAGCAGTAGAAAATGTTGGCCAGCGGTGGGAGAAAATGGCGATCCCACACAAACCACAGCATCATCAAAAAAACCAAACATCCAATATCATAAAAAAAAAACACCTCAACAATGGAGGGATGGAAGATGGACTGGTTGGGGGGTAGAGAGTGGGAAACAGTGCCATCTTCTTCTGTAAGGCTGGCTGCCAGTTTCCAGTGGGACTTGCGGTATATTGTGATTTAAAATGAGACAAATCTTAGTGGTATAAAATTGAGCGTTTATTTGCCAGCATGCGATACAAATGTATGATTTCATAGTTCAGTAAAACTGCTCCCAAAATTCCCCTAAAAATCAGATCAAGGGGCAAAAAAAATGCTCTCTGGAAAAGAAGTAAATTTGTTACCCTTCCCATGGACCTCCGCTGGAAAAGATTTTGTCCAAACTGACCTCATCATATAAGACTTGCGTTGTTAATTATGGTTTAGTATAGAATTGCAAGATAGTCTATAGGGAAGGGGCAGTGAAACCTATAATTGAAATTGTCCTCCTTATAACTTCTTTCATTTTACTAACCTCTAGTGAGTGAAATTCTCCTATTCCACATTTTCTTTGGACCACGTGGAGCCCTCTCAAGGACCTCTGGAGTTCCTTTAACTGCATTAGTCTGCTACCGCCGTTCCGCCGTCAGTCCTCCGCTCTTTTGACCGTTTTCCCAGATAATTGTAGGGAAATCATAGCGCTGTCTAGTCGATTTAAGAGACAGACGGCTCTGCGTATGATTAAGTGTGTGCACAGGAATGCTTTAACTCTAAACGTTATGTGTTGGGCATCGTTTAATGCTAAGAGGAGGTGCTCTTTGTGTGTGTCCGATCAGGTTGCCTGGACACGCTAGCGGCCATGCAGGAGCTGAAGATGGGTGTGGCCAGTGCAGAGGAGGAGACCCAGGCTGTGATGAAGGTCTACTCCAAGGAGGACTACAGCGTGGTCAACCGCTTCGAGAGTAAGTGGACAGTTTGTACGTTTCCGACATTGTGTCTTTGATACAATACGTGGGAGATATTCTTCAATGGCTGTTTATGCGTTGATTTGACGTAATGTGATTATATGATATATCCGATTTTTCCCTCTGGCTCGTTGAATTATTCAATTCTTTTTCGGCTAATCATTTAATCATCATATCTCTGAGTCAGGCCTGTCTATTTAAGAATCAGGCACATCACAACCCCGCCCCCCACCAACCTCCGAGCTGTTGGATCAAAGCAGTTGAATCTGTGATGCTGGTTCATAGATACGTGGCTGACGACCCGATTCAAATCAGCTCATCATCTCCCCTAGTTAATAGTGGTGGGAAATACTCGTAGTATATGAGCGATGCAGCTGTACCCTGCGGAGCCTGACTGATCTCCTCACGTGTGATGCTGTAGGTCACGGCGGTGGCTGGGGCTACTCGGCCCACTCTGTGGAGGCCATCCGCTTCTGTGCCGACGCGGACATCCTGCTGGGTGGGCTGGGCCTGTTCGGGGGTCGAGGGGAGTACACCGCCAAGATCAAGGTGAGCAGTCCCGCGACACATATTTTCTCCCAAGGGACATCGGCTATATTAGTCGTTCGCTCCATGTTTATTTAAAGCATTTTTCTTTTCCATTGTAGTTTTGTGAGTCTTGTGAGGCAGGATCACACGTAATCTCTGTCAAACGCATTGAATTGAAACTGATTAGATTGTTGTTTGTTCACAAAACCCTCACAGAGCTCGTGAAAACGTGAGCAAAGAACATTTGTTTTTGTTTACACTTACGTCATCATTGCATAAGTAGAATAATTCCAACGTATGCAACACCTGAAATGAATGAACTTCTGTTGGAGAGTAATCAGCGCATTCGGTGTGATCCCGACCTTCAGTGAGTCTTTCAAGGAGACGTTTGTATTTAACTGTTACTGTTGCCGTGCAGCTGTTTGAACTGGGGCCCGACGGGGGCGATCACGAGACAGATGGTGATCTGCTGGCTGAGACTGACGTGCTGGCCTATGACTGCGCTGCCAGGTACACTTTATATACCGATCTGTGTCGTTAAGACCTTACATTTTCACGATTTCCTTCTCTTCTTAATAGTAGAGGAGTGTACACAAAGGAAAACACTGTAATGGAGCAGTATGATCCCGATACTTGACAGTGAAGCATGTCCGGCTCTCTGTTCTTAGGGAGAAGTACGCCATGATGTTTGACGAGCCGGTGCTGCTGCAGCTGGGCTGGTGGTATGTGGCCTGGGCCAGGGTGTCTGGGCCCAGCAGTGACTGTGGCTCCCACGGACAGGCGACCATTACCACCGATGACGGGTAAAACGGATGTCGCAATATAGATCAACCTACTGCATTTACAAAGACATGCTGCGCTTTTGCCATATGTCTTATTTGGTCAAATTTCAGTTGATGCTAAATGAGAAGCATATTTGAATTGGACACAGGGTCACAGGGTTTTGCTAATTGTTCTCGTTTTTGTTTTACTTGCCTATAGTGTGGTCTTCCAGTTCAAGAGCTCTAAGAAGTCAAACAACGGTACCGACGTTAATGCCGGTCAAATACCTCAGCTGCTGTACAGGCAAGTAACCCGTGACTTTCTTTCATTTCCTACGTTCCCTGAGCAGTGACGCAGCCTGCTTTGTCTATAGACAAGTAAATGTTTTTGATTTGTTTCTCAATATTTTTAACCCTAGGCTTCCATCAAACGATGGCAACGCTGCTAAAGGGAAGCAGCAGACCAGCGAGCCTGTCCATATCCTGAAACGCTCGTTCGCTCGCACGGTCTCAGTGGTGAGTGCCGTCTCTCGTTTTTTGAATAGTGTTTTCGCCTCCCGTCTTTTTTCTGTCTGCTAGAGCGTCTTCCTAGGTAAGGCAGCGCAGTCAAACATGTCTGCGTGTGTCTCCCTCTCTCTAGGAGTGTTTTGAGTCTCTGCTGAGTATCCTTCACTGGAGCTGGACCACCTTGGTGCTGGGCGTGGAGGAGCTGCGGGGCCTGAAGGGCTTCCAGTACACTGCCACCCTGCTGGATCTGGAGAGGCTGCGCTTCGTCGGCACCTGCTGCCTCCGCCTGCTCAGGGTCTACATCTGCGAGATCTTCCCCATCTCTGGTAGGAGCGCACAGACCCTAATGAAATGACATTTTAGCCTTGGAAAAGGAATGGTTCATTCTCTGTGGAAATGGAAATTACAGCTAAAAAATAAACCTTAAGTCTTTGGCTTACAAAATGTGAATACCTTTACAGTCCAGGATCCTCTATGTTTTAGAGATATTGTATGATGAACTTCATGCAGTTTTTATTCCAGAATGGATGTATCTGAATAGAGCTCTTCAGTTAGAGAGTACCTCCTGACCGGATCCTGCTATCGCTCTGTTGTTTGGTCTCCAGCCAGCACCAAGGCCGTGGTGGATGAGTCGAGCAAGCTGGCCGAGTGCGTGGGGAAGACGCGCAGCCTACTGAAGAAGATCCTGTCGGAGGGCATGGACAACTGCCTGACCAAGCTGGACAACGACCCCCAGGGCTACTTGTCGCAGCCTCTCACCCTGCTGGAGGCCGTGCTGCAGGAGTGCCACAACACCTTCACCGCCTGCTTCCACTCCTTCTACCCCACCCCGGCTCTGCAGTGGGCCTGCCTCTGTGACCTGCTCAACTGCCTGGACCAGGTCAGATAGGGAGCCAAGGGCAGACCACCTCATTTTCCTTTACAAGTAGTTTGGAATGAAATGCCAAAAGGTGGTTTAGAGCGCTTGAAAATAGTGTAGTAATCTTTGCGTTTATAAATAGTAAGGAGCACAAAGGCCATGGCAATATTCCTATGACTTTAGAATGAACATATAAGAGAGAAGTGTTAGAAAAGGAATAAAATAAGAGCTTCAGTCTTGTTGTCTGTATTTCAGGACATTGCCGAGGCCAACTTCCGCACCTCCAGCAGCCGACTGCTGGCAGCGGTAATGTCAGCTCTGTGCAACACCTCGGTCAAGCTGACGTCCATCCTGCCCATCGCGTATGATGGGGAAGTGCTGCTGCGTTCACTGGTCAAACAAGTCAGCACGGAGAATGACTCGGCCCTCGCTCACCGCTTCCCCCTGCTGGTGGCCCACATGGAGAAACTCAGCCACGTGAGTAGCAAGCATGCATTTCCACATCGTTCAGCATCAGGTACCTTCACTGCTAAATGGAGAATACCTGCCTAAGGCCGCTGTCAGTGGCTCGGGAAATGATTTGAAGATGCAAGATTTCGTTGAACCCCCCCCCTGAGAACATGGTTGCCTGTGACCAAAAGCTGTCCCATTCTTCTGGAAATAGCCAAGACAAGTTAGATAAGGCTCATTACGGCGATGTCATATTTGTCCTCTCTTTTACTCCTGCTCAGACGGAGGAGAACCTGATGGGCATGACCAGTTTCCGGGAGGTTCTGGAAAAGATGCTGGTGATTGTGGTGCTGCCAGTCAGGAAGAGTCTGAGGAAGGAGGTGGAGCTCTTCTCTCCACACTTGGTCTCCAACACCTGCGGCCTGCTGGCCTCCATCGTCTCCGAGCTCACCGCTTCTGCTCTGGGCTCTGAGGTAACCCACACACACACGCACACACACACACACACACACACAGGCTAGTTTTTAGGGCAACATGGGGGCCTTCTGTTGGCAAGCATCCACCCCACTCAAATGTCCTTGAGCAAAACACTGAATCCCTACCGGGTCCATGCGAGCTGTTCTGTAGCTGACCGTGCGCTCTGACCTCCCTGTCGAGGGGGGCAAACGAAAAGAGAAATTCCCAATGCAGATCAATCAATCACATCATTTATTGTCTCGCATGCACATAAACAGTCGTCTGTAATGCCTCCTCTGCTTATAACCTCTGTTGCCTCTGTGCTGGACGTGTACATTGTAATTATTTTCCCCCTGTCACATTCAGTTCTATTTTTGGATCAGCTTGGAACACAATTGAATCAACGCCCAATTCTGTCCCAATCAAATTAGACATTGCTTGGTCCTCAAACTACAGCCGCACAGGGTGTGGATGTTCATTGATGATGAGATCTGTCAGCCACAATGCAAGCCTTCCTTTCCTCATTCCTTTCCCCTCCTTTCTTCCTCATTCCAAATCTCCCCACCTACAGCTGTATTGTTCTCAATTAGCCTTTTCAAAGGGACAACTCATGCTTGGCAGCAGGCGGCGTCTTCACTGTTGCCAAACAACACTAACGAAAACGGGGGTATTGGATTGTCTGCATTGTTTTTATGGGATGCTGAGTCATGAAGGCGGTGGGATAGGCCCTGTGGTGACGTCTGGCTCTCTCACTCATTCTTCATTCAATTATCGCTCCATCACTCTCTCCGTCCACACGCATACCCATTTACTGCAGTCTGGACCCTTGGCTGCCGTTGCCATAGCAACCGTCACAGGCTGGTTGTCTTGACGACAGCCTCAGCCACCACTTGTGTTTTTCCCCCCAGTCTGTTGTCAGGGAAACAACTCTTCCTCTCTAGAGCACCTGGGTATCCTCTTCCGCAACAATGTCTGACTCTCCGTGTCGTCGGATAAATAGAGTTTATATTATTAAACACATCCCTGTGATGTGTCTGTTTGATACACTTTACACCAAAGACTGTCCATTCTTTCCTCCGCGTTGTCTTTGTCTCTAAATGAAGGACATTGGCAGCAAGCACATTTGGACAACATCCATTGCTGTGTACAGCAATATTTGAAATGGCCTGCTGTGTTTTTTTCTTCTTTGTCCTGAATATTGCCACCTGGTGGTTTGCATGCTGCTTTGATTGCAGGATGACCATTAGGCCTATATAGAGGACGTGGGAACCTAATTTACTCTCAGCGTTGCAGTTTTTACTAATATCTGGAATGAAACTTGATAGTATATCTGCTGGACCTCCTCAAATATTTCTGGCAGCCCTAATATTTACATGATGAGTTTTAGTATTTGGCTACAAGCCTTTATGTGTCCTTGCTCATCAGGTGGATGGGCTGAACTCGCTGCACTCTGTGAAGGCAACTCCCAACCGTTTCACCAAAACGAGCCAGGGCCGGAGCTGGAACACGGGCAACGGCTCTCCCGATGCCATCTGTCTGACAGTGGACAAGCCCGGTGTGGTGCTGGTGGGCTTCTGCGTCTACGGAGGCGGGGGCATCCACGAGTATGAACTGGAGGTGCTCGCTGATGACGTAAGAGATTATAGATCAACTTCAGATTACGTTTTTATTACGTTTTACATGTCCCCTCTTGTTGCTTCACTACCTTTTACCAGTTTTCAGCCTTTGGCATGTCACTATTTTCAACTCTTTTTGCTCTCTCTCCTTCCAGGCCCAGACTGAGCACCCAGGGGACTCGGCACATTCCCACCGGTGGACATCTCTAGAGCTGGTGAAGGGTACTTACAGCACTGATGACTCCCCCACTGACATCGCTGAGATTCGCCTGGACAAAGCAGTGCCACTCAAGGTACATAGATCTTAACAAAACAATACACATCCGGTTTGCCGTCGAGACACAGCTATTAGCATGTGACACATCTGTTGAACTTTGATTGCAGGAAGGGGTGAAGTATGCCGTCCGCCTGCGAAACTATGGCAGCAGGACAGCCAATGGGGACGGCGGTATGACCACGGTGCAATGCTCTGATGGTGTGTCCTTCACCTTCAGCACCTGCAGCTTGAGCAGCAACGGGACCAACCAGACCAGAGGACAGATCCCGCAGATTCTCTACTACAGGTACACACAAACGCAGCGTCTTCTAATGTCTTACATTGATGTCCCAAATGTTTTGTCTCCTTCTGATTTGAGTTTGTCTCCTGGCTGTAGGAGTGAGTACGACGGGGACCTCCAGTCCCAGCTGCTGAGCAAAGCCAATGAAGAGGACAAGAACTGCAGCCGAGCTCTGTCTGTGGTCAGCGCTGTGGTCAGAGCTGCCAAGGACCTCCTGCACAGGGCGTTTGCTGTGGATGGTAAGACCAGGAAACTCAAAACTATTACAAAGTAGCCTGGTGGGTTAGTTGCAGGTAGTTGACTTACTTAAAGCTGACCACTTGCAGAAAGTTTGGATCAAATCGGTTGTGGTGGTTTCACCTGTGTCCCTTGTTGTCTCCAGCAGAAGACATTCCCGAGCTGCTAAGCTCCTCCAGCCTCTTCTCCATGCTGCTTCCCCTCATTCTGGCCTACATTGGCCCCGTGGCTGCGTCCGTACCCAAGGTAAGAGAACACACGAGGAGCAGGACTGTAACCCTTCCTCTTTCGGTGTTAGCTTCTGAATTGTCACACTCTGATGTGGGCTTGTGGTGACGAGTCCCTCCTGTTCCTCCTCCAGGCTGCAGTTGAAGTCTTTGGCTTGGTTCAAGAGCTGCTACCTGCCGTCTCTGCCCTCAACCAAAAATATGCCCCACCCACCTTTAATCCCAACCAGTCAACGGACAGCACCACAGGCAACCAGCCTGAGCAGGGCCTATCAGCTTGCACCACCTCCAGCCACTACTCTGTGATTGAGAGTGACCACCCTTACAAGCAAGCTGGAGTCACACAATACAGGGTAAGGTATACCTGGGCATACTACCTGATTAGCAAGTCTCTTGCACCCAATACATGCTATTCTAAAAGAAAAGCGACATAAATATACCTTGCCCTACCTCTGTCCTCCTCAGGTATCATTCCCAGACTGCGTCCGCTGGACCACCATTGAGTTTGACCCTCAGTGTGGCACTGCGCAGCCAGAGGACGTCCTGCGCCTGCTCATCCCCAGCCGCGTCCTCCACCTGTCCGGCCTGGGGAGCAAACCTCTGGCCCACGACACCATCAACACCTGGACCGAGCTCAAGAAGTTCTCCGGCGCCACAGGCTGGCCAACCACCGTCCTGGTTCTGCCAGGTAAGAAAGGCCAAGCGGTTCCAACCGTTGCCTTCTTCGGTGGCCACGGCAGCTTCGTAAGACCCAAACGCATAACTGAAATACACAACCTGAAGTTTCTACACGCATTCATGTATTATTTTTGATCAAATTTGCAGCTGTATATTGCAGCATACACGAGTAAGGAAAACAGAGCGATTGAGTTTGCCAGTGACACGATTCTAAGCCCGCCGACGAGGAAGTTTCATACCGATAAATCTCAGCTCATTGAACTTAATTATCCTCAAGTGTGCTTTAATCTCCTTAATTAAGCTTTACTAAGCCACCTGCCACAACTACCAGCCATTAGTTTACCCATGATTACCTACGGAAACTTGCCAACCTGTCTCTCCTTGGTACTGCAGCAGTGTTTTTCCGTCGTCTCTGCTTTCAGGAAACGAAGTTCTGTTCTCACTGGAAACGGCCTCTGATTATGTGAAAGACGAGAAGGCCTGCTTCTACGGCTTCAAGTGTGTGGCTGTGGGGTATGAGTTCAACCCCGGCCCCGATGAGGTACAGAAACTCAAATATATTCTGCTCTCTCTCTGGACAATGGTTGTTTGTGTCTGAGAAGCGTGATTATGTGTGTGCGTATGTTCTGTGTTGATCCAGGGAGAAAACTATTGAACGTTGCGATACCGTTTTGACGAAGCATTGTGTGCGTTTCAGGGCATCATCCAGCTAGAGAAGGAGTTGGCTTACTTGGGCAGCGTGTGTGCTGCAGCTCTGATGAAGAAAGACCTGGCTCTGCCCATCGGTAAGAAAACAGGAAACGGGGAATTTCCTTCTCCGGAAATGACTCGAACTGAATTCGTCCTGCGTGACATCTTGACTAAATCGTTCGTTTATTATTTATTTTTAGGGAACGAATTGGAGGAGGATCTTGAGATTCTTGAGGAAGCCTCTCTTCAGGTGTGTCATCTGCCGTGTTCTGAGATCGTCTTTATGAATCACGTCACGTCTTGCAAAAAAATATTTTCCATCTCCTCAACACTCTTGTCTTCCTTCCTTTGTCTGGCCCTTTGCCAGGTATGCAAGGCCCACTCGGGGATCCTGGGGAAAGGTCTGGCCTTGTCTCACTCTCCCACCATCCTGGAAGCCCTGGAGGGCAATCTGCCCCTGCACCTCCAAACCAATGAGCACTCCTTCCTGGAGGACTTCATCACCTGTGTACAGAACTCCAGTGGAGGACGTCTGGCTAGGTAGGGCTTTGATCAGCGTATGTCCGACTAAATTTCAGCTGTGGAGGCTCAACTTGGATGTTAGTTTTGTCCTCGTAAGTCAGGTCTCGATCGGTGATTCTCGGAGATCGTAACAAGCTAGACTATTTATATCTTCTCTTTCTCTCTCTCTGTCATCTTTGCTCCGTCCAGGTGGCTGCAGCCAGACTCGTACGCAGACCCACAGAAGACATCTCTGATCCTGAACAAAGACGACATACGCTGTGGATGGCCGACCACTGTTGCCGTTCAGACCAAAGACCAGTATGGAGACGTGGTGCATGTTCCTAACATGAAGGTCAGGATGACTGCTTTAGCTTCTTGCTGCCAAGTCTGAAGTGATTGTCCGAAAAAATGTATAGAATTTGAAGTTAAAGAATTTTAGTAGGCCTGCATAAGAGTCTAATATCCACAGTAGCGTTGTGGTAATGCCTTTGTACCACTACCGTGCTGTACATCTGACCTGTGTTCATTCTCTGCCTCGTGTCCAGGTGGAGGTGAAGGCTGTGCCTGTTTCACAGAAGAAGTCCGTGCAGCCGGAGAACGTGAAGAAGCTGCAGCGGCTGCCCGGAAGCTCCTCCCCTCCCTCCTCTGGCACTGACTTAACCTTTGGCGGTCTGCCCATGCCCAAGCTGGAGGCCACCTACGAGCCCATGATCGTCAAAGAGGCTCGATACATCGCCATCACCATGATGAAGGTCAGTCGGGTTGTGGATTTTTTTCTCCTGGTTTTCTTGTGAATGACCTCGTTTGGAAAAGATGCAAGCTGCGTAAATGTGGCATTGAGAGAGCATCTGAATGTCGCTAAAATTGCACTCGATTTTTGTAGGTCAATGTTTTGGATGTTTTTAGCTCAATGCTTCCTCCTCTGCTCCTAGGCTTATGAGAACTACTCCTTTGAAGAGCTGCGCTTTGCTTCCCCCACCCCAAAGAGGTAAGAGAGATGATGCAGAAGCAAAACGGAGTGAGTCAGTGAGATACAACCTACTTACCGTTTCCCTCCCTCTCAGACCCAGTGAGAACATGCTGATTCGTGCCAACACCGATGGAACCTACAGTGCCAACTGGACTCCCGGGGCAGTAGGCCTCTATACCATCCATGTCACCATTGATGGCATTGAAATAGGCAAGTCAATGCAAACAGGTGTTACAGCAGCCCGCCTGAAGCATTTCTTACACAGCGAATACAACGGATGTTCAACGTTGCCTTCTTTTACCATGTTGTATGTTGAAATTGTTTTTCCTGTAGATGCTGGTTTGGAGGTGGAAGTGAAAGACCCTCCCAAAGGCATGATTCCACCTGGCACTCAGATGGTCAAACCAAAGGCTGAGCCTCAGCCTAGCAAGGTGAGGCTTTACTTTGGCTAAACACACATGAACATGTTACACGAACGTGCTCAAAAGAACAGCATGCATGCTTGCTATCAGCTTCCAATACAACACAACAGAGAATAAAGACAACTCGCCCTGCTTTGAGCACCCGCCAACACCAGCTCATAGTCACAGCCCTGCCGTGCTAATTCGATGCTGGTGTCTCAGCCCCATGCTGCAGCGAGTGACTGTTGAGTGATGGCTTTCACTCTAGATTCAAAAACTCCCAAGTGGTTCTTTTAAATGTGGTGATTGCATCAAACTGATATTAAACATGGTTCTGCGCCGGAGTCGTCATCTTTTTGTGAAGCTTTTTGTCATTTGTGATTTTGTAACCTGCCATGGGGAAACAAGCAACAACATGCGTGTGAAATCAGCACTGTGAATTTCCCTTCCCAATGTGTGCTCCGTGGTGTAACCCGCACCTGTAGAGATGTAGAATGGGGGAAACAGGATTGAAACGGAGCTCATCCAACTGGTACTTTTGAAAATAGAGCTCTTAATTTTTCCTCTTCTTTGGCTGTGCGTGCGTGTGTGTACACGGAAGCAGGTTGTTTGTGTGTGTGTTAATGCATGCAATCCCCCACCGTCAACGTATCCTGCTTCCTCCTCCTCCTTCTGCACTTCTTGCCTTTTTTTTCTTCCTTTCTCTCTGCTCCTGCGGCTCACTGTCTCCCTGTCTCCCTCTGCTTCTCTCAGGTCCGCAAATTTGTGTCCAAGGACAGCGCAGGCCTGCGTGTGCGTAGTCACCCCTCCCTGCAGAGTGAACAGATAGGCATAGTGCAAGTCAATGGCACCATCACTTTCATTGACGAGGTAATTGATTCTAGACCAGGCAGAATAAAGCTGTTTTTTTTTTTGAAGTAGACTAATCAGAGCACTATCCACTTTTACACCCCATTTCCTGGTTTCCTCTTCTTTCAATCAGTGAGGGCAGAATCCTGAGAGTTATAATCATAAGTAACATTTTTTTTTGTCGTAAGTAATTCTGAGTCTTCTTGGCTTCTATGTATTATATGCAATTGCCTATCTCAGTAATGATTACTACTTCTCGTCTAAGCTCACAGATTTGTTCCTTATCTTTAATTTTGCTTCGTACCCTTGCAAGACACTCTGAGGTTACAGGAAAGGCACGGATGCCTACAAAGCACTCAAAGCATTTACTAAAGGATGTCCCCTGTAGTCTGTGCATTACCGTTATGTGCTGTGTGACACACATTCAGCACATGTCAACTTCCCAATCTTAAAATATGTCACTTGGCTCTGTGTGATGAGTGCTGATATCGGCCCACAGTATTTTTACTCCCACCCTCTCAGTAACGGCAGTAGTGAAATTTTCTGTCCGTCCTCCCAGTGACCCGCTGTTACGGCAAGTTCCCCGCCCTCTAATTTGACACACGTCTCTCCTGCAGCCTCAGAGGTGATCTGCGCGAGGGCTCTGCCCCTCCTGTTTCCATAGTAACAGGAGGGCATGGCTGTGCTCTGCTCTGTTGCTTGTTTTCCCATAGATCCACAATGATGATGGTGTGTGGCTCAGGCTGAATGATGAAACAGTAAAGAAGTATGTTCCCAACATGAATGGGTACACTGAAGCCTGGTGCCTCTCTTTTAACCAGCACCTGGGCAGGAGCCTCCTGGTCCCAGCCGACGTAAGTAGAAGGCCCGCTGAGCAGTCTGACTCAGTTGAATGGCAGAGGCTCCTGCGCTGCTCGTTTGGGGGAAAGCTCAGAGATCACCTCTCCCGTTTAACCCAGTGGGGAAAGACTAATAATGCTGGTTTTCAAGCCCCCCCCACCTCCCCCACACTATCACTCAACTCTGTAACATCATCT
>OMOV01115604.1:9317-21971 GCA_900312565.1 Beryx splendens
ACACATGACCAGCTAGAAGTTTAACAGCTAGCTTTTTACAGCACACATCACAGCACACACACACACACACACACACACACACACACACACACACACACACACACACACACACACACACACACACACACACACACACACACCAGCAACAACAAACACTTCAGCATGAATATTTCCTCTTTGCCAAGTCAGCAAGATAGTAATTATACTACAACTCTCAGGAGTAATGAATATAAAAGCTGTAAGACTAAACTTGAGCTCACTTTATTGCAACAACCTCCTGGCTGTTTGTATAAAGCACCACTTTATGAAGATCCAGGGACACTCTCAGCTCGTTCAGCTCAGAGTCTTGTTCCTCTAGCTGAACATTAAGGGCCTCCATTGACGTGACCTGCTCATCAACTCTGGAGTTTGTACTGGCCACCGCACCGGTCAGCCCAGCCGCACTTGCAGCCAATGCTGAGCTGGAGCTCAAAATGGCCGCTACGCCTTCCTTCACCGCCTCCAACTCCTCACTCTGGTTCTTGAACATGGCCTGGAGAGTCGCCACAGATACGGCAACCTGCTGCCTTTCTGCCAACTGGGTGTCCATCTCAGCATGGAGGGCCCACATCTGAGAGTGGAGGTCAGTGTTCTTCAACTTCTCTGATGTTGCCAGGGCAACCTCAGCCTTCTGCTGGGCCTGTTTCTGAGCCTCTTCCAGGGCCAGGATCCTCTCCTCTACCTCCAAACCTGTGTCTATCTGGACAGACAGACAGACAGGCAGACAGACAGATTAGCTCACATGATGTGTCAGTGCAGTACATGATTCTTGCTTGCTATAGCCAGTTATCATAATGGACATGGCACTAGCATAATTGCGCTGAACTTTGAATGTCAAACTTTTAAAATGAGGTCTTGTCATGGATTAGGGCTGCCAGATTGTTGTACCAAATACTGATAACAATGCTGAAAGACATGTACAATTTTACAATTTCCCATTTAGCAGACGCTTTTATCCAAAGCGACGTACAGAGATTTTAATACAACACAAGCAGGGATCTATTCAGGAGATGTGCAATGTGCAACCTATCTATATTTGTTTGCCCTGTAAATGTTACTGATATGCTATTCAACAAGCGTGATGATTAACTTCCAAACAGTTGGGCGCGCTAAAAATAATCACAGGAGTTGCTACCAGTGTCAAGCTAACCAGAACAAAAATACATCTTCCGGTCATAGCTTTCAAAATAAAACCGGTAACGATACGTTTTAATACAAAATATTAAAACAATAACGAGGATATTGAGGGAGGTGCTGCTGAAGTTAAGTTAACATTAATTTTGTTTATTTTTAAGCGGGTCGTTATGTATATCCCAATATATTTTTCCCTCAAAAGTTTAAATGCTTTTATTTTGAAGGCAAACTCGCTGACGTCCGGTACCTTTCTGTCTGTCACGCTGGCTTGACGCAGCTGAGTAGCTCCATGCTCTCGCCGTAGCACGAGGCCAACTGCTTGATAAACACCGCGGTAATCACGTTCAAATAAACTAGCTATTGCTTTAATTTCACCCTCGTACACGATAATGCAAAATGAAGAACGGAGACATTAACATCTACAACAGTCAATACAGATGAGTTTTCAGTGAGAACATTACCTGTGCACCTCTCATCCCCATCACCTGCTGCAAGTTTGTGATTCGCGTTTGCATTGCTGTATAAGACTCCGATAGTTGGTCGAGGTTGTGCTGTTGTTGGGTGCAAAACCAGCCCAACGTAGAGCCGCCAACTGCCAGGAAAAGGCACAAAAGAGCTGGGAGGACATATGAGTTCGTCCCATGACTAACGTTAGTCTGTGGCGCTGACGACTCCAACAGCAGGGAAGTGTCTTCGAGTTGCTGCTTATTCCCGCTCTTTGACTTGCGCTTGGCCATTTGTTTTGAGAAGAGAGACGAGAAACGACGAACTGTCGACGAGGACTGTCTTCAGGGAGAGGGATGTAAGCAACGTGTGCCTGTCTGGACTTTCAAAGGTACCAAGTTCTCTGTTCAGCAAGACCCTCTGACCTAGTCATTCATTGGACCCCCATAATGTCCAAGGCAAGTGTTGGGGATGGGGGCGTGGCGCCATGTTACATAACTGCTGCAGAGAAGACCCTTCCCACACACCTCGTTTCACTGTGACAGTAGGCATGATGATAGTGATTTCATCAGTAATTCCCATAATTACATGTACATGCTGAGCTGCAAAAACTGTCTGCATGGCCTGTTGACATACAGTAGGCTGTTACAGTTTTCTGTTTGGGGGTTTTGTTTTCTTGTGCCCCTTCAACTTTCAGATTCAACCCATTTTTTTCAACCCAGCTCCTACTGTATTTGTTACCGAACCATTTATACAGGGAGATCCCATGAGAAGTCTTTTACATAGCCCTGTACACAGTCAAAATCTGAATACTCAACTTAAAACTTTTCAACATGGACAGACAAGACAGACAGTGCAAACACACATACTATTTCTGAAGATGAAACTTGATTTCATTTTCAGTTTTCTAGTTAACTGTCCAACATTAGCTTTGAATGACAGTTTTTCATCAGTCCAAATGCCAAGGTGGCATAAGATGACACCCTTTCTATCTGTGTTTCATTGAGGTGCGGATAAGGAGCTGGAACTGAGTCTTGCTTTGTGGAAAACAACATGCACTTTGCTTCATCTTCAGTTAGAATTCATTTGAGATCAGTAAGTAGGCTACCATTTGTAAGGCTTGGACGTCAGATTAGAGTGGAAAAAAATAGAATTCCTCACAGAACTATAAATGATAGTATTTATAAAAAGCATGAAGAGAAGTGAGCCTAAAATGGAACCCGGTTTGAAACTTTTAAAAGTAAAATCCCACCCTTGCATACTCTTACACTGTTAGATACCATCAAGCTGTGATGTTCAGTGTGCTCCAAGAGTTGTTTTGCAATGAAGTGTAGTGATTTGTTTTGGTGTACCCACCTTCCCTCAAGCAGACTAGGCCCTATATCTGTATCTTATCTACTGCTACTGCTACTTCTGTTGCTACTACCTAGTACTAGTATTACTGATGCTACTGCTACTACCACTACTGCTGCTAGTATTAGCCTACTGCTACTGCTGCTACTACTGGGCCTACTATTACACTACTACCACTGCTACTAGTATTACTGCCACTACTGCTACTTCCACTACTACTATTACTGCTAGTATTGCTGCTACTGCTACTACTATTACTATTACTACCACCACTCCCGCTGCTACTACTACTTTTACTGCTGCTATTACTATTACTGTTACTTCTAGTATTGCTGCTACTATGACCATTACTGCTACTACTGTACTACTGCTACTTCATGGTCAAGTAATTAATTACAATTACTCTTATAACTGAATAGCTTTCATGTGAGATTGTACTTTGGTTATTATCTGGAATCAGCAATTTTACTTGTACTTATTTTGCCTATGTTTGACGTGAGTATTGTACTTTGCTGTTTTTGATAACATATCCATTACAGAGTACATGTTGTAGTTTGTAGTGAGGCTTGTTTGAAGTAGTTTGTTCTAGTTCACTTTGCATGGAAAAGATCATCTAATAATCTTCTTTACTCTTAGTAGCCAATATTTTTCTGTGAGTACATTTTAAATGAGACACGTTTTACCACTCAAGATGACTTTTACAGCAGTAATCTTATCTCTTCTTCATAAAATTTAAGCAAAGCAACAATATTTGATTAGGATATTTTGGTCCTTTTCCCACCTTGGATTTGTTTACTTCTTCGGTCCAGCAGGTGGAGCCAGAGAGTCGCCTTTACTTGGTGCTGAGCTGCTCAACAAAACCACAGAGCTCCATAGAGGAGCCATCCACAGTCTCTGCCATTCTCTGTGGCTGCATGGGAGCCACTGTAGAGACAGGTAGTCAAATTTATTCTTCTTTGATGTTTAACCGCAATGCTAAATAAGTTAGTCACTTTCATTTGGAGTCCTTTTTCATTATAAAGTGGAGTTGTCTGATAAAGTAGTGAGAGTGGATGTGAAGTTAGTGTGTAACCTCGCCTCACCCTGCCTGAAGCAGCTGCTAACCCAAGCAGAATTTCATCAGTCTGGGTTTCAGTGGAGAGTTTTAGTGTCCCATGATGACTGAAATGCTGTTTCAGAGGCTTTTCCACTCTGCAGAGAACAACATTCTGGTGGAAACATCGAATCCTTGATATTTTTGGCGTGACAATGATTCAAATTATGTTACAGCATATTGGCACGAAATATTGTCCATTATCGATTTTAAACAAATATATTGATTATTATTATTATTAGTGATAAGTATTATAAGTATTGTTAATATGAATTGTGTGTGAAACACCAGTACACATTAGTGAAACCATCTTAAATATCCTTCAGGCAAAGAATTACTGATTAACTTTTCACACCAACTGGCCGCGAACTGGGGCGTGGCGGCTTCTCATAAAAAAGCATAGGCTATAACTTCGGGACGGATGCCGGTTATGGCTGTGACTGAGATTAAGGTCTATACAGTTAAACTTGAACTGACTTGAAAACTAGAATGAATGAAAACACAAACCACGTTGTATTTTAGTTTATTTAACCACATCTTCTGTTAAGCAGGGAGTTGAAACATTCAGATACCTTCAGTAGGTCAGCATATAATGATTTTTTGCCAAACAATGGTTCACGTCTGTTGGATCTTTCTAAAGCAATGGTTAAAAAATAGTGCAGCACATTTGCTGACGATGGACTAAACTAAATCTATGGCTGAATTTGTTTCAAACACACTAAGGCACACTAAGCTGGTTCGGCTTCTACTGTCCAACCACGTTGCAGTTCTTCACTCTGTAAAATAAACAAACAGCAGTAATATATTAGTGTACATATGCAATAGTTTCACACTACATACTGTACTATGGGGGCAAATGCATGATTCTTCCATCTTGTACAACTCTTTGTACCTCGGACGTTCAGCATCATTGAGCACTCGGCTGTCCCCAGTGGGTTGTTTAAGGCAACTTTGTATTCCCCACTGTCTTTGGGTCCCACCTTTAGTATGAGCAAGGAGCAGACACCGCATACATTGGTGATGTAGTAGTTGGTGTTTGTGTTCAGGCTGGTGTTGTTGCAGTACCACGTCACACGAGGAGCCGGATCACCCTTAACAGCACAGCTCATGTAGCACTCATAGCCTTGTGGAGCTGTGCGCATCTTCAGGGGGACAATAAACGACGGAGGCGACTGGAAGTCAAAGGATTTTGTCTCTGGCGCTTCCAGTTTGAACTTTGCTGAGATACAAAGAAAAGGACATAGAGTCTAAGGTTTAAGGCAGAATTATGATAGTACACTCTTTGTAAAATTTGACGACGACAATGATTATAAAATGGGATTCTTGACTGATTTGTGGCCTTGTGGTCAGCAGCTTCCAAGACAATTGACATGCGATGGATAATAATGGTATTATAAACAGTGCTGCAGGAGTACTTATCAAGTGACTGAATACACACAGGTCAAGGTGAAAGCATTTGTAAATAAACTGGTTCTTCCCTGGAGTCACCGAGGCTATCGGAGGACCCATGGTTTTGGGTTGTGTGCAGGAAAGTGAGAACTGATTGCGAGATTGTCTTTGTGACTGAACTGGAGACACAAACCTCTTTCCTTTTTGGTTCCCCACGCAGCGGACTCAGTAGGTGTTGAAAGGCCCATGTCATTTTTAGCAAACACCCTGAAGTAATACTCTCGGCCAGGCAAGATGTTGATGACTGTGCACTTCGTGTTGAAGAGGTTGTCCGCCACTGTCCTCCAAGTGCGTTTGAAGGAGTCTCGCTTGGCTACCATGTAGTGTAGTCTGTCGTCCCTCTTCTCGTCCGGAGAGGGAGTCCACGACAGAGTCACTGTTCCAGGGACGTTCTGCTCCAGCTCCACTGGACCTGTAGGCTTGGGTTCATCTGGAACCAGGTTGAGAGACACGGAGATCCAGATTACTGATGCTAAGAATAGTAACTACTTGTTAATGATCAAATGCTTTTATGAAGTTGTAACTTATGGCAACACTTGTATTGTCCTCATTAGCTGACCACCTTACAAGAGATTTAACTCAATTTATGATTAATAATAGTAAGATTTCCTGCTCCTGATCAGGATGAAGATATGAAATCATAATCACGGTGGCGCTTCATGGCTTTTCTTACTGAAATGTACCTGTAACTCTGATTTCAACATTGAAGGTCTCCTGGCCCACAAGGTTCTTGACAGTAATGGAATAGATGCCAGTATCAGAGCGCTCAGACGTAGGGATTAAGAGTTGAGACCCTGTATCCGAGTTAGTAACTGTCACGTGTTTGGCCACTGGGACACCGTCTTTCAGCCAAGAGATATCTGGCAAGGGGCAGGCCTGTGAACAATATGGAAGAAATAAAATAAATTGATTTAATGAAATCTTGATAATGTTAGCTTTTCAAGGACACAAAATAACACTCTAAATAACACTCAAAATAACACACATTCTCTAGTGAGTTAATCAGCAGGAAAATATCTGGCACACTACCTCGAAGGTGATGTTGAGACGAACTGTATTTCCGGATCTGACCACCACAAAGTTCTTCATGTTGCGGCCTTTAAACTGTGGCCTTACTTTGAGGGTAAATTTTAGATAAAATATTTAGATTCTTGTTCATTTTTACTGTCTTATCATTAGCAAACTGTCTGCTATGCAGCTTTTGGTTCATCTTAAAATGCCATTCTCATCTATTGCATCCCATGAACATAACCTGTTATATAGACATTTGGAAATCAAAACCTTTTTGTGCTTGAATTCTTATTCTATAGTTGTTCCCACAATCACAGAATATTGTTATTTCCACACAATTGTATTAAATATACTTTTGTTAATTGTTAAACCTTAGGAAAGCATCAAGTTTTTTACTTAAATTGAAGGATTTCTTACCTGGAGGAGGCATGGCGATAATGTAATTGTCAAAGCCCTGAGGTTCCCCATCACCTCCATAATTGGTAGCAATCACTCTCACCCAGTACATCGCCATTGCCTTCAAGCCAAGCACGGTGAAGGAAGTTAGAGTAATTGGGTTGGCATTACAGCGAGTCCATTCAAGGCTCTCTATTGGTCTGATCTCCACATAGTACCCATGGGCTTCATCCTGCACCCCTTTCAGCTCCAGGGGTTTAGTCCAAGCCAGAGAAAACGTATTGTAATGGGAGGATGTTAACTTTAGGTCTATGACTTTGCCGGGGGGTTCTGGAATTACAGTAATGTGATGTTTTTATCCTGGTGTTAGTGTGGAGTTTCACATTATACAAAGAGCAGCAGACATTAAGTTTTTGTATTACAGAGAACACATGGCTCACTACTCCCTTTGGGTTATGATTGGGCCAGAGCCAGTGAGTGAACAGAATTGCAATAAGGTGTAGGAAGTCAATACGATTGGCTTACTCATAGGATTTCTTGCAAAGACTGTGTCACATGGGATGCTAGGTTCGCCGGCACCAGATAGGTTGACAGCAGACACCCTAAATTCATATGCTGCACCCGCAAAGACATCCTTCACTGCATACTTTGTATCTAAGAGAAAGGGAAAAACATATCAGTGCTTAATTAGCGATATCCCATGATGCATGCTCATTCGTGGCGGGCATTTATTTCCACATCTTAGCCAATTGTGGTATATTCCTGGAACTCATCATGAGACCTTCATCTTACCTTTAATTGGCCCTTCTTGGTTCACAAGGCTCCAGTAATTGGTGCCCCTCTTGTGTTTTTCCAAATTATATCCCACTATTTTGGTTCCTCCAGTGTCGCACGGAGCAGACCATGTCAGACTGATGCAGTCCTTAAAAGCACTGGCCACTTTAGGTGCTGCTGGGGCTCCAGGATAACCTGCGAGAGAATCGTGACAGCCTATTACTCCTGAGTTTATGGCATGCACCTGCACAGATTTCACCAGCTTGTCTAGGGATTCTGATTAGCAACCTTCTGGTCACAACACCATTGCTTTAAGTTTTATACTACCACCAGCATCTCCTCAAATCTAAAAGTGGCCCAAAGTCGTAGAATATAATTCAACCTTTTTTGCAATTCAAATGCTATCTTTTTGCATATTCTGACTTTGGGCTTCATTGTGAGTACAGGAACTCCTTTCTAATGTAAATTTTGGACTGGTGTGAAGGTTGCAGCGAACACTAACGTTTACTTCCTTTACTTGTATCATAGGTAAACCCACTTAAAATTCATTGTACAGTATATTGGAATGTACAGTAAGATTCAAAGGTTTTCATGTGACAGTAGTGACAATTATTCCTCACCCTACAAAACTATCAAAACTATTGCGCTCCGACTGGGAAAGCAGACTACTGTATGAAGACTTACGCAATACACCAGCTGATATGTCCTCTGTCTCCAGGTACTCGCTGATGCCTTCTGCATTCTGGGCTTTGATCCGGTAACAGTATCTTCTTCCAGGGTCTACGTCTGAATCTTTGTAACTTGGGTTGTTACCAGGGATCTCCCCGAGATTTGTCCATTTATTGCGCCCCACTTGTTGCCGTTCTATGATGTAGTTTGTGATCGGACAGCCGCCGCTGTGCTTTGGCGGTTTCCATTTGAACTCAACAGATGTCACAGCACTTTCCATAATGTCCACAGGTCCTTGTGGTGGAGTGGGTTTGTCTGTTGAGAGAAAATGAAATGAGAATGCTTCAGTCTTTTCAGTAAAAAAAAAAGATCGGTAGCAACAGCAAGAAGTATTTATGTCTTTACAGTATACGTTGTGAAATACGTCGTCATAACCAACAGGCTGCAGGTTTCTCTTTCTAACTCACCCAGTACAATAAGCTTTGAAATTGCCTCTTTTGTACCAAATTCATTCTTGAGTTTGATTTTCACCTCTCCACTATCCTTCCTTTGGCATTTAGAAAGGCGCAGTTGGCTCTCACTGGGCGATGTTTCAATCTTCACATTGAGGCCAGACAGAAGCTCGTCGTCATCCTTATACCACTGTATAGTCATCGGCTCCCCACCCGAGAACGGCAGCTTCCATTTGGCATTTTCACCTGCCTTCACAGTGACCGGCTCTGAGAATTTTCCCAGGGCGTCAAGGTCGATGTTTGGTGGGTCTGTCAGAACAAAAAAAAAGTTAAAAAAATAATCTTAAACCCTTTTCAATCAAATCAATGGTTTAAACACATGCAATTTTTTTTCTAGATTATATCACCAATATTCATTCGTACCTTGAATATGAAGTGTTGCGTCTGATTTACGTCCTTCTGCCTCAAAGCGGTACACAGCTGCATCATCATCTGTACAGCAGTCAATAATCAACTTGTGACAGGCTCCGTCTTTAATGATGGTCACCCCATCCCCACTGGCGAGCTGGTCAGATAAAAGTATTGAATATAAATTTTATATATTAAGTTTTGTATTTATACAGTTGAACTGCAAGATCTTTTATTTAATTCTGTCAACGTAATGAACGTATTGAGTGCAGTCTATCCGATTTTACAACCTCGGAAACAAAGACGTGCATGGCAGTAATTCTCCTTAAACAATTGACTTACCACCGTCCCGTTTTTATACCAGCGTCCCTCAGATGTCTCGCTGCTTAGTTTGCAGGATAGCTCTGCCCGTTCACCAATATTGGCGACAGTATCTGACAGCCCACTAACAAACTGAACGCCTCTGTCTGTAAATCACAGTAAGAAACTGTCAGTTAAAATGATTCAGTATATTATGAAACCATATACAATTCCAGTTCAATTAGATTTTTTACCTCGCAGACGTTAGCGGTGGTGAGGCAATGACAAGAATTAATAGACAAAATGCAACAAGAGCAAACAAAGGCAGAGGCAGAGCAGAAAGCACATCAGCCACACAGTTTTCTCACAGTGCGGCAGAAGCAAATGGGATAGCCACAGGAATGCTCACTTAGGGTTTCGCCTTACCGTTACTTACTGATTGCTTGGTAGTATACGTTATGTCTCTCTCTAGGGCTGTACATGCAGCGGTGCAGATGTCTTGAGTATGTCATGAATGTATTATTATCTGGGTCATTTCCCTAATCCTAGCACACACACTGTCAAGAAGGTGTGATTTCAAATGCCCGGTGATGTTGATGATCACTTTACAAAGATTATACAAATGGCATCCCCAATTTCCACCAATTTATAATACGAACATGTTGTTTTTCTATAGTTAATAGTTTAAATTAGGTGATGAATGATGGTTATTGTCTCCAACGCTGGCATCATCTCTCGTCAAGCCTCTTGTTATAGTGAGTAATTATCATGATAAAACTCAAAAGCCATTTACACAGAAATGGTTTTGTGTGCAGTCTTCATCTCACATGCCACGACGCGCAATAGTGAACCCTTATCTAAATCTTACCATGTCAAGTGCAGGTTTACAGGCAGTGCAGTGGAAGGTCTCACCACACCTCTGGCCTCAATTGTCCTTTTCCCAGCTCATGATCATATACAATATATTAATCTGAACAATTTCTCAAAAGAGTCAAGCATCCCAAACCTGGACTATGAACATCAGATTAGCAAAGCTGACAATATTTGCAGTAGCAGAGACACAGAAGGAGCAGTGGAACTCAGACTTTGATCACAGTCTTGATTACATTCATCTCTGTAATACAGTTAAACACATGATGCAGTCTTTTTAACCGATGCAATGAGCAAACATGTTCTTACCCACAACAGTATCAGGAACCAAGGGGCCCGTTCGTACTCGCTTCTTTTTCTTATCTTTTTCATCATCCCCTTTCTCTTTATCCTCATCATCTCCATCTGCGAGGAGGTTCTTATTCTTGTCTTCTCCATCCCCCCCGTCTCCATCTGCGAGGAGGTTCTTATTCTTGTCTTCTCCATCCCCCCCGTCTCCATCTGCCTTGCCACCAGAACCAGAACCAGAACCATCACCAGAACCATCTCTCCCCTCTCCTCCATCCCCTGTTGCAGCTCCTGCTGCTGCATCTGCAGCATCCTTTTCGGCTTGCGCACGTCTGGCTGCCTCCAAGTCGTCCTTCTGTTTTTGTAGTTTGGCCTGCTGTTCCAATGCTAGTTTAGCCAGGTCATCCTGATCCCCAGCTGTGGTGGCCTTACGACCTTTACCAGCGTTTGGATCAGCTGAGTTACAGTGAACACACAGAAAGGATAAGTCATTTAGTTTTGTTGAAACTGTTGAAATTATGATTTTAAATAAGCAAATATTCAACGAACACTTCAGAGAAAGAATGATCCCACTTCTCTGAGTTCAGAGAAGTGGATACACTTCTCAAAATTAGATTCAAATTTCAAAAAATAGGTGCAAAGATACAAGCTTGAACACGGTTTTACATATCAAAGTTGTGATTATAAGAGTATTCAATTATGAGTCCTACAATATACAGTATGGTGAAATATGAATGACATAAATTATTGGAAAAATATTACAAATAGGCCTACAGTTGCTATTATTGTTACAACAAGCATCATCTTTATGCTTTTAATTTGATATCAGTACAGAAACGAAGTAGTAAAGATATCCCACCTTCCACTTTGAGAGAGGCACGGCTGGAGGCAATGCCAGCAATTGCATAATAGGCTCCATTATCTGCCATTGCACAATCTTTCACTCTTAATGTGTGAATGAGTTTGTCCTCTGAGACAGTGATTTCATATTTGTCCCCGTGTTCAACTGATGCGTCCTGTGTTGACCAAGTAATCCTGTTGAGGGGGATTGATAAGGCACATTGAAAGACGGCATCCTCATTTTCCACGGCCTTCACATCCTTAATCTTGGCTATAAACTCCACTGCAGGGACTAAGAGAGGAGAGAGAGAGTGTTAAGCGTTTGGAACGTAAAAATCAAATATTAGATTTTTCATTCATAAATGTGCCTTGATTTCTGTCGCTAACACAGACATCCTGTTTCATTACAAGGGCAATTGTTACGCCTTACCTTGAAAGTCAGTTGTGAGAACATTTGCCTCGTCAACGTCAACCTGGTAAAATCCAGCATCCTCAGGCTGAGGATTGTTGATGCTGAAAAGATAGTTTGTCCCAGTTTTCTGAAGGCTATGTTTTGAATTGTCGTCATCACCATATGGAACCATCGTCCCATCCTTTTGAGAGAAAAGAGGCGGAGCGAGGTTTGATGTCAGAATACAAGAGTTGGGTAAGGTATGAAGCCCCTTCTTAATTAAAATTTGAGGAATGATCCTTTGTAAAGGATGCCTTTTGGGACATGCTTTCAACTCACCTTGTATAAGTTAATTGCACTGTTGGGATCCCACAGTGTCATGTCTACCCCAAATTCAGCTCTACCATTTGGTTTCACTTCAATTTGTTTCACATTGTCCAGGTTTTCCACAACCTACACGGAGAAAGGATCACATAGTTTAGACTAAATGAAAGGATTGCGTCCTGTGTATGTTGAAGCCGCTGTATTCACTTTGTCGTTTGCAAACTTTAGGTGTGTTCACACAAGGCCTTGAACAAGGTGTATACATGTTAATGCGGCACTAGTTCAGATTTTTCTGTAAAAATTCACCTGTCTTGTCAGCCTAAATCACAAAGTAGGGCTGCAACAGAGATGTGTGTCCTCCCCCCCCCCCCCCTTATTTAGACCCGCGCTTTGACATTTGTCTCATACAGTAATCTTGT
>OMOV01115604.1:23190-33674 GCA_900312565.1 Beryx splendens
CGTGATACTGTTTGAAAACTATCACCCCCCCCCCCCCAGCTAATTCAGAGATCATTATTTTAATTCACAGTAAAGGTCTTATTTTTAATTGCCATGTTGTTATTGAAACCTCAATCTTGTTATTGCTGCTGAGATGCCTTAAGTAAAAAACATATCTGGGCATTCTTTCAAAAGACTTCAAACAAGAAACTTATGGATGGATGGATGGATGGATGGATGGATGGATGGATGGAAAGCTAAAGAGTGCAAACTTGTGCTCCTTTTTCGGTCTGTAAATTCATACCTGTCTGGCCTTTCTTCTTGAATCCAACTGAAAAGAACATTTTTCATAATAAGTGAATAGTTGACTACTACTACTGTCTATGAAACACTCATTCACTTAATAATTATAATAATGGAATTATATAATTGCAAAATCTACATTATTACACAGTAAATGTGTTTCTCACCTTCCATAACATTCAGCGTAGCAGTGCAAACAGCCTTTCCATATTCATTGGTGGCAAAACATTTGTAGGTGTCAGCTTGGTCTGGTTTTATATCAGGTATCTGATGAAGCAATATTGTCATATTTAAATTACATCTGCAGTGCAGAATATTAGATTCTGTCTCCCACTGACATGAAGAATGAGCTTTTCTAATGAACTGAGGTGAAGTACATTATTGTAGCGCTGTGGGTAAACGAATGAAAGCAACGTGGTAATTCAAAGTTTACCTCATCGACATAATCTGTTATACAGGAGCAAGTGTGGGAGTGAAGGTGGAGCTCTGGTTTGGTAACTATGTGTATCTGCCCCTTGCCTCAGCTCATTAATACAATGTCCCATTAAGGTTAAGCCATATGTTCAGTATGTTAGTTTGTCTATAGTTCATTAGATCTACATTAGGTCTAAAAAATACACATGGATTTCATTTTACGTGCATGCCGTTCTCTCACCTCAAGAATGTGCTCCCGAGCTCGTTCATCATATCTGGTCTTATACTTCTCTTTGTCGGCGACCTCGCCCTTATTACGCCCCCATGTGACAGTTGGTGCTGGCTCTCCGGTAACCATAGCTTTGAAAAAGGCTTTTTTACCTGAAAATCAAAATGCAACAAAACGACAAGACTGCGATACAACTGTAGACGATGTCAAATAATCCGGCTGGGATCACATTTTTGTTTTGCTTCTGTTTTACCTTCTTGGACAGTCAGAGGCATTGGTTTCCGGCTGAAGTCCGGGGTGGACTTTCCCGCAGGAAGTTGCTCAACATACTGAGTGATCATAACCCCAGGAACTCTGGACCGTTTTTTGATAGCCACTGTTAAGTAACAATAATAACCTTTAAGATCAGAAAGCAACACTTAAATAACACTGAAATTAGGTTTGTGAGGCTGTGAAAGCAAACAACAGGACGCCTACAAGAAAGAGGGGGAATACAAAACGTTAGAAATGCTTTGTGTGTGCCAGTAATATATTCACACTTTTTATTAGACCTGCGCAAAACCATGGGCTTGGTTAAAAATATATAACCTGAACTGCTCAGTCTATCTTGCCAAGCACCAGTCTCAAAACGGACCCCAGCAGCCAAGCCTCCCTCATGTTTTTTAAGTATTAAAAACATGAACAAATATATTCAACTTCCATTTTGCCCAGGTTTTGTAAACCACACACCATCATCAAACGGGCATGGTTACTGTCTTCAGCAGGGCCTCTGAGGTTGTGTTTTAGCCAATATGTCACAAGAGGTCAGTATTTCCTTTCTATGTGTCAGTCAACAGAGCTCAGGAAGTCATGACAATAAGGCACAAATTGACATGGTAGATACCAGTAAAATCTGTGGAGGTTGGCCTTTTTGTCATTACCTTTTAGTAAATTCCTATGCATTGAGACGAACGTACAAATAACCCACTTTTGATAATGTTTTCCTTATTATATGATAGGTAAGAGAAAAGGGGTGAAGTTTTTACACCAACAACACAGGGCTTGTGTTGTTCTTGTTCTTCTGAGCCCTACAATCAGCCTCTTTCCTCTGTGTATCTAAATAGGATTTCAGCTATGGGATGACTCAGCCCAACGGCACCACTCAGGTGGTGCGTGGAGCCGGGCCCAATGATTAACTACAGTAAATCACCAGCTATTGCTCTCCTCCAGTCATGCCCCATCTTATGAAGTGGTAACTTTTTGCAAGCTAATTTCCCCCAATCAACTCCAAAGGAAATGTAGCCAAGAGAAAACCCAATGTTGACATGGATCTCTGCAGCTTAAGTAATGAGGGGCGGCTTTTTCATTTTCTCAGTTTCATCTCACCTCTCTGAAGGGCCCCCTTCATCATGTGCATGTCATAAGGTGAAATCTCTATCTGATTCATTTGCAAAATGAAAAAAAGGTTAAAAAAAAAAAAGGTTCACTAGTCCAATATGTACGACTGGTATCAGTCTTCTGACTGCACACTCTAAGATTGTGTCATTGTCTTAATGAGAAACACATTTATTATAGAGCAACAGAGAAATGAAGTTAGAATTTCAGTAATGAATGTGTTGTGGGATCTGATCTGTTCAGTTTGAAAGATGACCCCTGGTCCTGGTGAGGAATGCTGCCTTTGTGGTAATGACTTTATCAGGTTTAATGAGTGAGTCCTTGTAGATGCCCGGGCCGGTTTGAATATATATGATTCATTTCATAGCTTCATAAGAAACCTGATCAATGGGAGGAGACCATGAGGCGAATTCTGTCAGGTGCCTCAGACATTTTGACAGGGATACATCCCCATCCTGGAGTGATTTCTTAATAGACATTTAATAAAAGTATAATATATAATGAAAATGTTTTAAGACACAGTACACACGCACAAGCACTTTGTAAGTTGAAATATATTCCAACAGCATCCCTCCACTCTCAATCCAATCCTACCTCATCATCATCTGGCGAAAATAGGAAAAAAAACAACAGATTTTTCCATCGAGTAGAATAAAATGGGTTAAATTACTTAAACAATGTGGAACCGCAACTAGAAAGCGAACATCAAAGTGAAACTGAAGCCTGCAGTGAAGTTACCCAAGACAGATCAAAACAAAACAGGTTCAAACAAGACGGTGGACATCGTGTCTGCTATTCACTTTCATTATAATTCGTTGAATAATGCAGGTCATTAATCTGCCAAACAAAACAGAATCGGTGCACGGTTTTTTTTCATGCCTCAATGCACATTCGCAACAAAGTAAATTCAAGGGACGGCATCATTTCACTGCTGCCGATGTGAGTGCCTTGTGGATTCATTTTCCTGCATCGGTTTTCCTCAGCAACTCTGCTCCAGTTAGCAAGCCTTTATTGAATATTCATTACACTGCGGGTGTCATCTCTCAGGGGGTTGTAATGCTTTGTTATATCGTCTGAATACAGTCAGGGTTCTGGTAACCTTGTTTTCTAAGCATTGATCCGCACATAATCCGAGTCTGGTCGGACATCACTCAGCAGCTCGCTTCCGCATACCAATCACTCCTGGAAGAGCAGTTGGATTTGGACACCAGCAGACGACGGGGCATCTGAAGTCGAAATACAGTATGTTGGCTGTGGAAAGCTGATATCCCTTTCATCCCCCCAAAACTCGGTCTCTACAAGGAGTTCACATGCCTCTGAGTCTACTCGATGTTGCTGTCTTGGAGGTAGTACATGAAATTGTTGCATTTGTTGTCCTTGAGAAATATCTGCGGTGTGCTTCTTCCTTTTTTAAGTACCCAAAAAGAGGTGGGATTTCACAAGTCAAAGTAAGCTAATTTTGAAGAGGATGTGTAGATAAGGAAGTATAGTGAACCTCTTGTTTACTTGAATCTCATATATCGCCAACCTTCATAAGTCCTTTTTGGTCATAGATATGAATAAAAAAATTAAAAAAAATATTTTAAGGCGTTTGAGAATCAAAGACAAGCTCAAACTTTTAAGAAAGTTTTCCGGGGGGTCATGACAGATCTCCAGTGGAGATGGGGTCTTGAAAGAAGTTTCAATTGAAACATTTCCTTTGTCAAGTACATTTTATCGTTGAGATTACAAAGTTTGCCATCAAGTTTATGATGCTCATTCATTCTTTGTGAAAACGACTACCCAGGCGATAATGAAACTTTAAAAGCTCTTTTTGATCAGTGTTCTCCTCTCATCGTTCGCACCAAGACCGCAACAGAAGTGTGATGCTCGGCTGTTAAACTTACCCGACCCATCTGGGGCCTGGTTTTGCTCTGGGTTCATTGCAGCGTCTGTTATTATCACTTTGGGACTGAAACACAAGAAAATATGTCACATAAGGCATATTATTATCATATTATTAGTATGTAATTTCCACATGTAGTAGATGTGACAATGACTACATTTTACACTTCTCAGATCAGATGTAAATTTTAAATACCAAACAGGTTATTAACTATTTAATTACCTGTATGCATGTATATACAGTTATATGCCGTAGTGGGGTCCAGGCTTACGGCCGGGAGAATATAAGCTTGATTCTTCACTAGGGAAATGTTCTACTTCTCAAAGATGGAACATTTCAGTGATAGTCCTGTATGTTATTCAGCATGACGGATTGCTGTCTGAAGAATTGTGGTGAAGTTTGTATGTCTAGCATTAATCATTTAGGAAATATGCCGCCCTTACTGTTTGTGCATCTTCACTCTTTTGTGGTTACAAGTATCAAAATTCTGTGAGACAAATATGATGTAGGCATGAAAGTGTCAATTTTGGCGGTGATTAAGGCAACTTTGTAGGAGATATTTTAACAAATTGTTGCTGCTACAAGGTTGGCCTGATGGCGGTACTACCAGCGTGACCAAATGGGGTCTGTCACATTTCGGGTCCATCCCAA
This sequence comes from Beryx splendens, assembly GCA_900312565.1. NCBI lineage: Eukaryota > Metazoa > Chordata > Actinopteri > Beryciformes > Berycidae > Beryx > Beryx splendens. The sequence continues at coordinate 28,026 of OMOV01115604.1, forward strand.
ATATGTTTCTGAAGTTTGGTTGCTCGAGCATGAAGCGTTTAGGAGTACTGTTTCACTGCCTGTTTTTGTGTCTTCGCCATCAACTTCATCTGTGCACCACGGCCAAACGATACGGATTTTCAAAACTCATGGTTTATTTTCGAAAAGGAAAATCAAGCTTTATTCAACTGCAGCGACTATTTCCCGCAACTTTTAAATCCTCTTAGGCCTCAGGGTTTCTCATCATGTGACATGCAGGCGGCTGTGTGACATCTCTCTCTTAAAGCGCGGATGCCTTGACTTTCTGCGTGACCCATGCAGACAGTTGGAGACACTGTAAATGGGGAATGTGAAATCCCACCTAGTGGCTGACTCTGCCCAACTGCCTCTGGAGTCAAGTGGCTGTGTCCGCAGTTTAACTGCTCCGGATCCAAACATAGACGGGGGCGGAATGTCGCTCCAGTGACATGCTAAGCTCAACCACATTTCTGTAAATCTCTTGTATGCTACCAACTTTCAGGGATGTTTTGCAAAGTATTGATAAGGTATCTAGATGTTTACCACCAAAACAAAAACCACAATCGCAAAATTATCCAAATTGCTGGTACTAAGTGTTCATATTGATGTGAAAAAAGCACAGTATCTTTACTTGAGGTATTTATGGAAAAAGCACATCTTCTCCAAAGAGCTGATATGAGATAGATAGTTTGTTTCATCGGAGCCCCACAGCCTTGGCAGTAAACCAGAGGCGACTTTGACTGTCGCCCTAAAGGCCAATAGCTTAAGCACCAGTAGACGACGGCAGCCAAAAGATTGTCAGCGTAGGACATTTTTACTGTTGTTTCTGTTAGCTGAGAAACTCTTTTAGTATTTTTGGAGCTGAACGGGCCTCCCGTTGTTATTGAAGACCATGTTTATGGCCATACGGGTTTTATGAACAATAAAGACCTGAGAGAGGAGTCAGTTCCACCTTTACGCTTGGATTGAAGGACCGTGAGAGGAAAGCTGAAAAATGTCTGGTTCTTCCTTTTCAGTTTGCAAGTATGTTTGACCTTAACCATCAAGAAGCCAGCATCAAAGTTATATCAAGGCTTTGATCTGATATATCACATATGCTGTAATGCTAAACCGATAATAAACAGATTTATGGGACACTATTTCATGGCTCCTGCTCAATCCTGTGCAAAGTCACGGGAGACCAGTTGGATCGGGCACATTCCTCATAGAAAGAAAGGCACAATGTCAGTATTACAGCGTGATCTGAACAAGTTCATATACAGATCCATGTGTTCCCCTTTTGAAGGGAATCGAAATCTTTTGACACTATTTTACAAATCACTAATTTCAGACTACGATATTCGTCCTCATTGCATGGCCGTTCTTAAGATGTGATGGGTGCTTTATACATACACATTGGAGGGTGGCACAGGTACGTATTTAATAATTAAATCATTAATTTCACTTCATTTCATTTGAATCTTTAAGTCAAATACAACTTTATCATAGTTAGAAGTTCACCACAACACACATTTGTAAATGGATAAACTCCCTAGAAGCATCAAATCTGAAGTATTGTCATTGCTTGGGCTACTTGTGCATCCGGAAGAATCATACTTGTGTTTACTTGGTCCTCTGGCGTATCTAATTGTTGAACATCAGCCTACCAGCCTCTTCGCTGATATCATATGTGGTCATTTTTCTTCATCAGGACATCATGTGGTTTCTTTGTGCCAAGAGAGCAGACTGCATCAAACAATGTACCAAAGAATAGAACGGCCTCTTCTATTACATCTGTAAACATCTGTGAAAATGCAGCAGGCGATCCTTATTCCAGAAGCCTTTCTTGAAATACGCCACATCTAAATCTCCTAAATAAAATTTAAAAAACTCACGACTTTACTTACCTCTCAGTTCTGCGTCCTCAACGTTTGGCTCTCCTTCCTCAGCTCGTACTCTTCCCACTATCCAATATTTAAAAGGCAACACCCCTTTTCGTAAGGTGATAAAACCTTAGAACACATAGGAACCCATACACGGGTGAAATCGGCTCGGTAAAAACCCTTATTGAAGCAATGGTAAGGGGTGGAGGTTCTTCTTACCCCATCCCCGTGAAACCGATCACTTTGCAGTTGGAATTGGAGATATGACCGCACACCCAATTCGCTTTATGATGAATCCAGTGAGCATACCATTACTGGCGAGTATACATACAGTATATTGTCACATACCAATATTCACAGTCCATTACATAAAGCCAACAGATTCCAGCATAATATCCCATTAGCCTCAGTGATAGATATTGCATGATGTCATGGTTAAGTCCTGCTGATTTATGGATCTACAATAGCCATGTAACGTCCCGCATGCAAGGAGGCAAAGCATCTAAAGTCTTTAGCCTGGGCGATTCACTAGGTCACCAGTAATACGACCACCCCGCCACTGACTTTATTGGTCTATAAACGTCAACCTGAGACATTTTATTTGGTAAAATAATATCTGGTTGATCGTACTTAGTCATTATATGAAATATGGCCGTTCCAGTGAATCTTTAAACGTATCAGTGGAAATTTGGGCAGCATGCTTCTCCAATGAAAGCAGATGGTGTTTGATGTTTGGTGAATCACACTGGTCACACACCCTTGGCATTATAAAAAGACGGTTACTCATGGTTTGGTGGTGCGTTGCGCCCCTTGCATTGAGGAGTTTTAGTGGGTTCACGCTGACAGGTTAAACGGGCATGACATACCCAGACAGTTTGAATAGCGCCAATGCGCCACCCTGGCCTCATAAAAGACCGTGAGGCTGTCACACAAATGCAGGGAAATCCTAAGGACAGGAAATGAGGACATACACAAATATCACCCCTGACCTAGCAGAGGAACTGGGGTAAGCAAGCACACTTACATGAATCCAAAACACAAACAACAACCCTACATAAAACATCCCAGTATAAACAATGCTCTAATATCTGACTGTTCACAGTCAGCAAGAATATCATCAGCTATTCTAGGCATGCTCGTCTTTGGTTGTGCAGTTTAGTAAAATGGTCACACTCTGCAGCTGTCCCACTCATAAAAGCATATTATGTGCGATTCTGAGCCCGCTTGATTTCATCAGTAAAATATGGGACATAATATGTTATATGTAAATGATGTGAGTAGGTCTCCCTCCTTCAAATTTAACCATATGCGTAGCAGTTATCAAACGTTTAGGCGCTAACAAACATCTTAGCTCACACTGGAAGATCTTCCCTTTATGGTATGGTGTAGGACTAATTTTGTTTGCAGCCTATGATATTCTCATAGGCAATTTACTGGGGAGGTTAAGTGGATATATTTGGAAATGCAGTGGAAATGTACACTTGGCTGCTATGGGTTGAATGCAGTACTGACGTGACGTGTGCATGCTGATGTGGGCTCGGATATTACAGCCCTGTGCTGCTGGAAACACACTGAGTGAAGGACTGTTCATGCTGCAGCTTGAAACAATGGTTCTCTGCACACACAGAAATTATATCAATATCTCAAATGTCAAGTTTTTTGCCGGTGAGATGGCCGCTGAGTTCATTTGTGTCAGTGATGTCAGAATGTTTGCAAAAATATTAATGCAGGCTGAATTTAATGATTAAAAAAGGCAAATAAAAAAGAACACTGCTCAAAAATGTAAATTAGTTGATTTATTGCGGTCACCACAAGAACTTTGCCCCATCATTTTTCAGAACATTTTTAACAAATGTCACTAAAATACACTTCAGTCATACAGTGTAGCCTATGTATCGTTTCAGATGACAAGGTAACTCATTCAGTACAGTTTAAAAGAACACGTAAAAACAAGTTGGTAAAAGTACGTTAGCACTCTGTCGAGATGGTTTGAGCAACATGTTACATAACAGTATTGCACATTGTCAATATAGCCACTGCAGTAAACCAAAACATTCAACTTTCTTGTTTTCTAAATAAACCCAGCGAGAGAAGGATAAATTGCGCCTAAAGCAAGTCTTCAAGCCGATTCAATCTATGGAGAAATCACAGGGGAAAGACTCTTAATTAATTGGTTCAAGAAGAAATCAAAACATACACTACTGAGTAAACACCAGCTTTTAATAGAAACCTTACCTCTAACCATAAGTTTAGTGGAGCACTCTGCCTTGCCGAAGGAGTTGACTGCAACAACTTTATATTCACCGCTGTCCTTGGGTCGGACTCTGAGAATGTACATGGAGCAGACGCCGTACGCGTTGGTGATGTAGTAGTTGTTGTCGGAGTTGATGCAGACATCGTTCAGGTACCAGGTTACGGTGGGCGTGGGGCATCCTCGGACAGCGCAAGTCATGTAGAGTTGGTAACCTATAGGCGGCGCGTGAACTTTCAGTGGGACCAGGATGGATGGGGGTCTCTCAAAGCTGACCTCCGTCGGGATACCTCCGTTTGATATCATTTGAACTACACAGGGGGAAAATCAAGGGAAAGCATTGGAAGTTTAGTGAAGGGTCACTGTAAGCGATTCCCCTCTTCAGTGCAGAGTACAGGATATTTGAACAAGTAAGGTGAGCTTGATTGAACTTGAACTCGTGTCAAACCATAATCTACAGCCTACAAATCGGCTTAATTTAATTCCCTCATCAATGGTAATTGACCTGGAACTCGATGCTAGCCCACCTCGGTTGCTGTTGACACCCCACGTGGGAGACTCAGATGGATCTGAGAGGCCCATATCGTTCTTGGCGTAGATCCGGAAATGGTACTCTCTCCCAGGGAGAATGTTGTCGGCCGTGTACGTGTTACTGAAGAGGCGATCTGCGACAGTTTTCCACACTCTGGTGTTGGAGTCGTGCTCGGCCACCACGTAGTACAGGCGGTCGTCAAGCTCCTGGTCTGGGGAGGGGGCCCACGATACCACAACTTTGCCTTGGACCGTTTGCTCTAGCTCCACTGGTCCTGGGGTTTTGGGTTCATCTAGCAGCACCCAAGATGCAGAGATTATAATTATTACCAAGCAAGGAAAAGCATGACCGCCCATTTATTCTTTCCCCTATACCTTTCTCCTATTCTGTGCTGCTGCAGTGACTTCATTTTCATTTCTTGTTTCATAATGTAGGTACTGTGAAGCCTTTTGAGACCATAACTGTGATACAGAGCAAATACACTTTTCCATCACGGATCAGTGAGGTTCATCGTTTTCTACCTTAAGTTTACTTTGAACTCAGTGTCGGTCTTTGTCAGGATTTCAGTTGCTGTCAGTGTGCGTTTGCAACTGACAACTGTTCTAAGACAAGTTAATCCTTTCATATCTGTGCAGGCAACACACAGTAAGAACGGTGTTTGTCTTTCCACTATGAAGGGCACAGTGTTAATTAGGGTTAGACCAATATATCGGTTTGCCAATATTGGCCTTTTTTTTTTTTAAGATTTTTTTTTTTTGCATTTTTATGCTTTATTTTATTTTATTTTGTTATTTTTTTTTAATTTTTTTTGGAATTTTATTCCCTTTTTCTCCCAATTTGGTCATCCAATTGTACCCCCTAGCTAAACGGTCCTGGTCGCTGACCTGCCCCCTCTAGTCGCTCTTGAGGAGGGTGTAGACTGGCACGTGCCTCCTCCGATACACGTGCAGTCGCCAGCCGCTTCTTTTCACCTGACAGCGAGGAGCTTCACCGGAAGGACGTAGCGC
>OMOV01115631.1:0-17250 GCA_900312565.1 Beryx splendens
ATTCACAAATTATTTTATTTTGTAATTTCCAAATAAATAATCTAGTTTGTCCTCTAATCCTTTTAGGATTGCATGAGAAAGATCATGTGCAACATTCTCTTTTCTAAAAAGTAACTCAGTAACTTTTTTTACACCAGTACTTTTACTTAAGTAAGACTTCAGCAAAGTACTCTTTCCATCACTGGTGATATCAACAAACTTCTGCTATGACCTATATCAGTCATTGCTGTAATGTAATAGACTTTAGTGTATTGTCGTTTTCTACTACACACGTAGGAGAAAAACTTACCACGAGTCCCTCTGAGCTCTGTCCCACATGGCAGTCTGACTCTGGGGCCTGTGCATGTGAGGCGGCAGCATCACTGCTGTCAGCAGACATGGCCTCTGATGACTCCATGCCCATGCCGCTTTCAGAGGGCTCCTCCATCCCTGAGGGGCCCGCATCACTGCTGCTCTCCACCTCAATCTCCTCCGAATCCATAACTAGCTATAGAATAGACATCAAACAAGTAAAACACCCAGTCAACCTCAAAATTTTGAGTGCAAGTCATCCTAAAAGCCTAATATTCTGCATTATTGCAATAATTTCATTATTATTCGTATGTCCTAAGACGGCTCTTTCTTCATTTGTGAGCATCAACTGTGGTTTCCCATAGACAGGCTGCTTGCAAGTTTATGAAGTCATCAAGTTTTAAGACTTTTTAAATGCCAGATTTCAATGTAACTGTTGCCTAGAGTAAGGGTCTGCATGACTGGGCTGGACTTGCACTCGAAATACAGCAAAGAAAACACAACATTTCCACAACACCTACATTGAAGACTTAAAATGTGTGTATTAAACAGTACTGAATGACTTTTAGGCCTTACATTTAGTATTAAGGAAGAAGGGTCTGCACACTAAGATCCATGCAAGTTGTTTTATTAAATGAAGTGCCAAGCTTTCGGTCACAACACCTTCATCAGGGCAAAGCAGCCTTTACAATGAACTAGGTCCATATATGATCATCAGCGTAATCAGCTGTAGCCTATAACACCTGTGCTGTATTACTCTCACTCAGATGGGAGGTGTAGTTCGGCAGATACTTGGTGTGTAGTCCTCTCTAGATGCACACAAATAAATACATACATTAACTGGATGGAGCACAAGAGGATGTATAATCTGTATCACAAGTGCAAACACTCAACAAGCACAGTGTGCAAAAAAAAAGACAAACAACCAGAGAATAGAAATGAAAAAAGAATAATAAAAATATTAACTCCTTGACATATATATTTAAGGGGTAAAGAACTGCACAGACATCAGGAAGGCTGTTACAAAGTGCAGTTCCTAAAGCCCAGGTTATCAGATAAACCGATGAAATCTCACAAAAACTCCACATTATAACATGACACTCATGTCAAAATCACTTAACCCCATAGGATATAAGGAGTCTGGTGTGTGTGCCTCCAAAGTAGTTCCCCTTGACACAGTGTCTCCTCTTGGCAGCTGAACTTGCTCAGCACCCTGGAAATGGTGTGAGAGGAGCAAGCCTACTGACAGCAACAGGCTGCTGGGATCAGCGCATCTGATGCAGCTTTTGTCTTCACTAATCCTGTTTTAGAAACGTGTGGTTTTACCAACATACACCTTGTCACAGGGGCATCTTAGTATAAGGCCTTAAATTTAGCTAGTCAGATTTAAGACTTTCATTTCCTGCAGACACCTTGGTCAGAAACAGTAAAGAAGTTTTTCCCACTCCCCAAACTGTGATTTTGGTATGGATGTACAGCTCTGTGAGTTTGAGATTATGGGAAAGGTAACTAATAACATCCAGGACGCTTTGATAGGGAACAAGGTAGTTATATTTTCTAGTTCGTGGTAGAATGCTTAAAGGTCATTTAAAATTTAAGGTACACACTATGCTGCCCATCTGCCAGCAGCTGTCCATGCAGCACACATTAGTGTCGGTGGTCTGCTTTCTAGGAAAATTGCCATTAATTCCTTTCATGTACCGAAATGTTGGAGCTGGCTAGTTTGAGTTATACTTCCCTTTAAGCCACGGGCTTTGCCACATGACTCTTGCATTAGCACAAGTTCTCAGTGAAGACGAGATACACCTACAGGAAGCGATCCGTGTTTGTTTCGAAAGAGCCATGCAGTGTTTGTGCCCAGACACGTCGCTATCATGTGTTTTTAGTGGCACTATCCAAGGGGCACACACTTCATGTTTGGGTTTCGATTTTATTTCCACAATGACAGCAGACCTTGCGTTCACGCCGACTCGCGTAGCGTTAAAGCGGAGCTAGACAGGTTAGCTAACGTCAGCTAGCTACGTTGTACGCGTATCGTGTATGATGAGGTTGCAAAACAAAGACAAATTTTCCACAGTACATAATGTTATATTGGGGGGTTTGTACAGGGCACGTATGTTGAACGAAAAGGCGACCAAACTTTCCACAACGCATCAGTTTAAACAAGTGGAAGCAGTGGGTGCTCAGCCTCCGACATGTCCTTCCCTGCGCTAGCTAGGCACTTTAACCGGGCCTAGCTGCCCTTCGTCCTGCCTGCTCCGCGTCGCCATTTTCCACCAACCGCTTTACACTCAGGCATTCTGAAAGCTCTACTGGGGACCTCGAGGGCCTCAGCTACCACAGACCGCCCAAATGCTGTCCCTGAAGAAAATGAAAATATTTTCTGACTCTGGCACAACAATCGCCGCTCTTTTTTCTTACCGTATATTTACGTGTGGAAGTGAATCCCTCGCTGTAGACACGCTAAACAGAATAGAGATTTGTAAGCGATAATTGTTGCTCCTTTCTAGTCGGGCGCCATGAGTATCTCCTTGCTTCCTGTTCGTCCAACCGGATCTTATTTATCATTTTTGTTGAAAAGTGGCTTGTTGTCTAGCTAAATATTTAGTATACACGCACATTTAAACTATGTGTGTTTTATTACATTTTGGGCGCCATGGTTTGTTTCAGTTCTTCAGTAAATATGTTCATAGACAATTGGTGGACTATTGTTTGTAGAGGAAGGCGTATTACGCAATTTGTTGCGGAGTGATATGCAGCTGGAGTGATAGCCAGAGTGGTATAATGGTTGTTTGTGTCATATCATACAGCTTACAGCTAACTGTTATGTAGGCTATTTATCGTTTGTGCGAACGTGGGCTCAGATGTTGAGTTTTGGAGGAAAGCATGTTGCATGTGTGTCCAAAACAATTTAAACCATGATGGCAAACAGCAGTCCTCTTGTGTCAGTTTGTGAAGCGTGTGGATATAAGAGACATTACTAGAATCGGCAGTTCTCACAGAATTTTATTGGATTTAAAGTTGAACTTTAATACAAAACATATCATTTTTATAAATAATTTCAGTGAAGGAGACATGCAATGCCATCCAGTGCAAGTTATTGGCCTTTAAGCCATTTTCAGAAATACACAGAATTATACAAAACAAACAAGCTTTTGAACACAAAAATAATATTAGATACTGCTATAAATACCAGACTAATTAAATACTTTTAATGTCTGAGCCTGTCAGACATAGAGAAATGATTTCTTTGCAAACATGGTATCTGATCTGATGCAGATACTGCTATTAAGACTATTTGGGCTGTGGTTATGGGTCTAAATGTTTAGGCCACAATAACCTATCTGTTCACAGATAATGAGACTGAGGGCGAGGCAATGCCAGATGTCACACTTCTCTTTCCTGAAGTCAACCATTGCGTGGTTTGTAGGCCATTGCTGTATGTTTTAGAATAGGCCCACATGAATGGTGGCCAATAATTCACATCCTAGAAAGCACACACAAATCAAACAACAGGTGCTATACACAAACATTGCATCACATTCTCCTTGTCCCCTACACAGGAGAGAGAGATGGGCGCCCCCACGTTACAGTGGTTTTCCAGCCCACCAGGATCTGTTGATCTGCCTCTCAGTAGCGAGTGCCTGAGGAGTCTGAACACCTGAGGATGTCGTACTTCACATAGCCAACGCGGTCCACCTGTCTGCGGGAGTTCATGCGCCAGTAGAAGCGATCCCGGCAGAAGTAGATGTGACCTAAAGTTGAAATATTCAAATTAGAAACAGTAGACCACATGATGAGGATTGTTACAAATATATACTGTAATTTTGTATTTGTTTCTTGTGGGGATGGTGAATAAATATTTGAAAATGAAAAGAGATGTTTACCTTTGTACTGGAACACATCATGAGCATCATTGGGGACGCCACCAAAGACCAAATCTGTGTATCGGGGGTATCCTCTGTCGATTTTCTGGGCCTTCACGTCAAGCCTGTTTAAACACAGATTAGAGAATGTAATGGCAAATTATGACAAAAAAGAGCCCTCTAGTTCATCACACATGTTGATACTGTTCTGTGTAATGCTCTGGGGGGAAGGAGGGCTACACAGCTGAACACAAAAACACAGTGCTAGTTATGGGGGGAATAGATAGTGTTTCTCCCCGATCCAATTTTTCTCAGTTTTCTCAGTTCAGTCTCAGTTGAGAATTTGAACTGACAACCTTCCAGTGATGAGTCTACTTCTCTAACCGCTGCAGGTTTGCACAAATACATTTATTGTAGGCAAGGGTGGAAGTAGGCCTACTCAGTTACATTTACTCATGTTACTGTAATTGAGTAGAGAAGAGTAACCTGGCTTTACTTTCTTTGTGCACTTTATTGTGTAATTTTCAAATTCTCCAATGAAAAGAATTTAGTGTGAACTCTCGTTTCTTCCTTTATGAATTGCATGGAACAACTTTTTGTTTTCTAAAAAGTAACTTGGTAACTTTTACTCGGAGCACATTTTAAATGAGCTACTTTTTACTTTCACTTCAGTAGATTTTTACTGCAGTACTTTGACTTCTACTTAAGTAAAATATCAGCAGAGCAACAATATGTAACTGAGTAGGACACTCTAGTCCTTTTTCCACCACTGATAAGTCTAACTCACCTCCAGTAGTTCTCCCCACTGAACAGCAGGACTTTCCCCTTCCCTCTCTGCAGTGCTCCTTCCACCTTCTGGACACTGCTGGGCAGGCCAAGCTTCTCTATGCTGCGGGGCCCCAGAACGCTCTGTCCTGTGTACACCCAGAATCGAGTCCCTGTGGGGAAAATGCAAGAAAATCAATTATGTGAAAATTATTGGCGCTGTTGGCTATCTGTGTTAATGGTTCTATTCTAAATATACATTGTGTAAAGCTGCGTTACCTGAGAAGAAGTACAGTTTCTTGGTCAGAAGGTCCTCGAAGGCGGTGTCGATGACAGCTGGCACAGCTGGCCACCTCTCAGACATAGAAAACGGACCCTTGAGCCCTCCGTTTTGATTGCCGGACATCTTCCAGTAATGTCTGTTGGATCAGCAAATAAATTAGCACAACAACACTGACAATTTGCATTCATGTTGTGTTTTTGTTTTAATCTGTCGCAATGAAAAGACTGAGCTGCTTACCCGTCCTGGAAGAAGTGCAGTTCTCCGTCAATCACAGTGATGGTGTCAAACTTGGTCACCTGGCAGGCGTCTTTGGATGGATCCACAGGGTGCGTGGTGGGTTCTGTTGGAGCCGAAGTTTCAGGCTCATCAGTGATGTCTGGGGAGGCGGTGGTGGCGGGCTGAGGAGGAGTGGGATCAGGGCCTGTTTTGCGTCCTGAAGAAAACAAATTGCTGAAATTAGAACCTATTGAATGTAACTGGATGTGATTTTAATGTTCGGATTACACTGTCAAAATGTAAGCACGTGCAACAGTGTGTCATGATGTACCATAGAGATACTGAATGCCTTCGACATCATCTTCATTCAAGGAGAACTTCTCTACATAGCTGTACATAGGGAACATGAGGGCCTCTCTGATGTTGGAGTGATCCAGGCCCAGGGCATGTCCAAACTCATGGGCCGCCACCAGGAACAGACTGTAACCTGGGAGACATGAGGATTGTTTTTGAATGATGAGAATAAATGCAAATCTATAGCATTTCCACTGACTCTACTTTCTCTGTGTTGTTCATGTTACTCACCCTTGTCAGGACAGAAGCCCCATTTCTTGTCATCATCATAGTTGTCAGTAGTACTGCACCACAGCTTGCCATCTCCTCGTCCCTCACTAGTGCAGGAGTCATACTCCTTACCCAGGAACACAAATGGGAAGTGGCATGGCTCTCCCTCAGAATTTCCACCAATCACAGCGGTGTCTGTCCAAACACAGATATAACAATCAGGAAACAAGCCAATGTGGCAACGCTGAGCAGTGATTCATCATGGACTACGCTTTCTGTCACTCACCTCGACTGGGACAGAATCCATATTTCGTGTCCTTGTCAAAGTTGGCTGTGGTGGAGCACCAGCGGTAGCCGTCACTGCGGCCCTCTGTGGTGCAGCTGTCATAAGTGTCCCCCAGAAACACAAAGGGGAAGACGCACTCAGCTCCATTGCTGTTTCCTCCAAATGTGTACAGAACTGTAAGGGTAAGAAACCGAAATCTGTCAGCATGACACAAAAGCAGGCACCCTCATCTGGGGGACCATTGACCTATGATGCCTCAAGATAAAAAAAATTTTTTAAAACATGCCAATCTTACGTTCACTGGGGCAGAAGCCAAATTTCTTGTCCTTTCCAAAGTCGGCTGTGGTGGAGCACCATGGCAAGTTGTCAGTACGTCCGTCGGTGGTACAGCTGCTGTAGGACTTGCCCTCGAACATGAAGGGGAAGTGGCACAAGGCACCCTCCGCATTCCCATAGCGAGTCTTCACGACTAGTGGGAAAGCAGAAATTATACATAATTTAATTGTCATTCATAAACTGTACACTAGGGGGAAGCATTGTCCCATGAATTATTGATGGTGGCATTATATCTTCTGTAGGTCTGTGATTACCTGGTCCTGTTCCCAGGGTCCAGAATTCATCATCGTCAAAGTGAGCATCTCCCTGCATCCCCTCACCAGGCGGATAGGCATGGGCCAGAAGACCATCCTTACCATCAAATGGGTATGGGTCTCCATGGTCTGGATAGACAATAATGAAACACCAACAATATTACACATCAAGAAAGATTTATTTTTATGCATCCTATTATTTTAGACTGAAGCTAAATACATACATACAAATATGTGACATAAAACATATTAAATGGCACACTGTAACCACCTACCGGCTTTTCCAAATGACACCATGATGTCAGCGACCCCGTTATAGAGGCGGGTGAAGGTTAGAGGGGTCACATCGCTCCACACCTTGAAGGCTCTGGCAAAGGCGTCATCAATCAGAGTGTCATCCATGTCTGGGGAGTAGTTCAAGATCCTGTGGAGAAGAGTGGGACCAGACTGTATTCAGACTCTTTACTGCTGAGAAGATACACGACAGCATATCTCCACTGGACACTTCTAGATGTGATTGTGGGCATTACATAGCACAAGCATTATAGTATCACACCGATCAGTTGTCACACAGAGCACAATTTGCACTCTGTCACCCAACATTAAGGAATGGACGGTCTGTCGTGGTAAATCCTTTCTGTCCACTCACCTGTAAGTGACGTCATTATGGTCCCATTTCAGGTCTCCCTCAAAGGTCTTGTAGCTGCGCACATCAGGCACCCCACAGCGAGGCCGTTTCATGGCGTCCAGGGTGGGATTGTCCAGCTCTCCCGTCTCCTCCAGCCCCATCTGCCTCTGCATCCTCTTCAGAGCCTTGGTGGTGGACACCATGGACTGAAAGCCACTGCGGTGCAGCGTGTCCATGTAGCCAAACTTCTTCAGGTATCCCTGGAGGAGAAAACGTCAAAACACAATTATATTCTGGGAAAGGCTGTAGTAGGCAGGCTAGGGTGGATGATATCCCCCAATTATTTTCAACTTTTCCCCTTAAAGAGTAGGTTGTTTAGTCTTGGATACTGTAGACATAATAGCCATACATTTTTCGGGCCATACCCTCTGACCCCAGGTGCATGGCTTGCCCTGCATGTTACCAAGTCTTGTCCTGCACCAGCCTCCACTCATATAACTTGCATGAAAAATAAAAGTAGATTTTCTCCCATCAGCATTATGATAGAGAGCTCCATTCTTACTGAAGCATCTTCACTTCACAGCTCATACACTGTTTTGGGAATGCTAATCTTTCATGACAAAATGAACCATCTGCTACTCACATCTGCCAGTTCCGTATCAGTCATGTTTTTGATGACATCTCCTGGGAAGGTGATGAAGGTAGATTTGAGGGGAATGCTCCATGCATCCTGCGAGTAAATCCCCAAAAATACTAGAACTAAAGCACAGCATCTCATGGTGAGACCTAGACTGCTGCAAAATGTAACAATAAGTTATAGTAAAAGCATACAAGTGCTCGGTTTGACAAAAAAAAAGCTTCTCAGCAGAAGATCAACGGTGTTCCCCCTGCAGTGTTCGCTTCTCTCTTTGTTTTGACTGGTGGCTCTTGTTGTCGTTCTGCTTTGTGCTCTCAGAGTTGTGGCCCTGTATTTATGCTACGTAACGTCTTAGTCACTTAACCTCGCCCCCGCCTGAAACAAACCTCAACCCTCCCACTTGGGTCTTGACAGAATACATGGGTTGAATGGACATGGGGAATTTCCAAAATATCCACATTTAGCCTTACCTAACAGCTAATGAGTGGTGGGCTAATTGTTCTTTTTTGGTGTAATTTCAAGACGGAAAGGGGGTGGTGTTGATAATGGCAGTGGGGGCTGGGAACAATTACAGCAAATGATTATAGTTATGATTATATTATAACTTCATCTGCAAAGTTATGCATGCTGTTGGGAAACTCAGACAAATGTTTAATGTTGAATGAATTGGAATTCTGATCATGTCAATTCTGTAGGAAATAACCAAAATCTTTCAAACTCTTCATAAACATCATCTTTAGATGCTCAATGTACATTATTACTGTCATCATCATCATCATCATTTTTTGAGCTCAGTAAGCATTTTACAGTAGCTTATGGGAAAAGCATTACTTGACATGTTTGTGTATTTTCACCTGAAGTGTGTACTTAGCTACGTTTGTTGCAGGGTTTTCACACTCATCATGGGACCCAGTCAGACACTTCTGTTATTTCTAAAGTCAAAGAAGTAACATAAAGGCTTTTGGTTCCAGTTTTCTGTTTTCATAAATAGAAAATTGTTTCCTCTTTATCCCAAGTTGGATACTGAATAAGTTGTCAAACTGGGTCAAGCCGAAAGTAGATTCCCTGCAAAAAAATTGGAAAACATGCTGCCCATCTTATTTCTTAAGATGACAAGCCAACGGTATAAAAGCTTTTCAGCTTGTTTTTGGAGTGCCTTTGGTTGCCTGTATTTCCCACAGTAGATATTGTGGTTTTGTATGACAAATTATCATGAAAAAGGAACTAATTTCAAGTGCGTAATAATCCATGGCAATTTGATTCATTGCAAAATATATATAGTATTAGTATTGCAATATTTTTGGCGGTTAAAGTTTAGGGAACCATCTGCTTCATCATCACCATATACTGAGGTGACGCAATGCCACTGGCTTGATTACCAGAATGACCAAATCTCATTGGTGCAATGATTTATAACCCTTATTAGGCCATAGGCTATCGCAACAATGATTGCTGTACTTTTCCTTGATCTTGTTTGTCGCTCTCGCTATTGTGTAGCAGAGATACACATTTTCATTGTAAAGACAGACTCTTGTAAAGAGTCCTAATCTGTAATCTGTCCAGCTACGTGCACTAGCGTGTGTGGGCATATGTTGGTATTTGGGGGTAGGTGAGTATCAAGGCACTGTGGGCAAGGATGGCTGTGGTTATGTGTTCCTTGAATCTGCTTCATTTTGTCTCTACGCCAGCATATGATGACTCACTTTGGTTCCCACATGAATGACCAAAGCTGCATATGGGGGCTTTTTTCAATGAGCGCACTGCTGACATCCCTTCTGTCCTCGCATGCATGTTTACTTAGTGGCTGCCCTGAATTTGGGATGCAGGGAAATGTACAACTCTTTCTTCAACTGATATGTTAAAACACACCATGTCATATACGGTAGTTTAGTTCAGTTCAGTTCAGTTCAGTTTAGCTTAGCTTTTAGTTTTAGTTTTTAGTTTTAGTTTGACAATTGAAAGAGAGCATTATCAAGGATTATGCAATCAAGTCAAAGCCTTATTTCCATTCTAATCCTTGACTATAATAAGAGGCGAAGGGAAGGGTAAATGGCAGCATACATTAACATTATGTGGAAATTAAAGTACAAATATCTGCTAAAGAATGCTACAGAAGAGTCAGTATATAAACTGTAGAATGGAATACAGATTTCATATAACAGTATTTTGTCAACAGAAAACATCATTTGAGTTCCTCAGTGATTGGATCTAGCAGTCATATTTTAACCTTCACTCTGAACACATGCTGGCTTGAGGTCTGTTTAATATATAGAGGAAGTTTGTAGACACAGGTAGACACAGATTGACTAAACCTGTTCTGGTCGAGTGGCTATGTGTCCCATTTCGTTTGTAAGGTTTTTGGGGGCCTGGTTGTTGATAATCTTATGCACATTATGGAGCCTAAATTTGTACAGAGGGAGCACTGTCTGAGTTCCTGTAGATGGGCTTTGTCATTCAGGATGTTTTGGTCAAATCTCATCATGTTGCTTCCGGGAAAGGCAGGCAACTGCAAATGGTTGGAATTGAGAGGGACTTTCCTAATTTGGAGAATTGCAAAGAAGTAAGTAGATCTCATGTTTTAGCGTCCCAAAGTGAGTTGCTTTCCTTATAGGGCCAAGGAATTACACTGTATACCTAAATATGTCCTCATGCAAGAGGTGTGAAATCTAGAGGAAGACCTGTGGTTTCATTGCCAGTTTCCTGAGACAGTCTGATAGCATACACATTTTGACACAGAGAAATGTCGTCATATCCTCTCCTCAAAAAGCACTTTTTCATCATTATTTTCACAGGGCATGGATGAAATACTGAAAAAAACACAATACTCTTCCTTCCTAGTTTAGGTTTGAACACAGAACACCAGGCATATTAATCCAGGAACATGCACTGACCTTGTTTGCTGTTAAAAATACCCTGTGGAGGATATACGTATAAAATGAGGGTCAGCATAGGGTAACAAGCTTCATAAAATGAAGGAAATTAAAAATTTCGACTCCCCAAATACATTTTATTGACTTGCCCATATTGTCAGTAAGGTCAAACTGTGGAGAGGTGTGTCTTATTATTGTTCTGCATATACATATTGTATATGTCTTTATGGTGCCTGTGCAAAAATCTTTCTATTGCTTCTAGACACATTGATATATTTAAATGAAAGATACTTGTTTAATGTAATAAATGTAATTCCCCATGGACTGAAAAATATCCTTTTTACTCATGTTGTATAGACATCCATGCCTAACAGACATGTTTAGTGCCGTGTTGAAGGTTTAGCTGCTACATTTTTCTACTGACAAAAACAATACCAGCTATTATATTACATGCATTTATATTGTACACATATTTTTGGTCACAGAGATTGAGGTTCTCCCAGACTGTAGCCGCTCTGGCCAGCTTCAAACAGAAAGCTTCCAAGCCTCCTCTCATTTGATGCAGCTTTTATGCCCATTCAGACACAATCATATGGTTATTTCTGTTTATGTGTGGCTCTTCAGAGGATCCCCAGGCCCGCTTTGAAAACATCTGCCACTGATTTCACATGGCGTCAAAGGCTTAATGAATACGGCTCCATGCACGTTAACAAATGCCACATTTCATTTGGTTTCGCCACTTTACTTCCAAAAATACATCTGGCACAGAACCTTGAAAAATACACATTTTAGTGTGGCATGGTTCCCAAAATTGACCTCAATCGCCACACAGCTTGTTGGCGCACACCGTGTAGCCGTAAGAGGTGGCCAACTGCGTCATCACAGAGCTGGATAATATCATGGTAGAGCAGCAAGACCCTCACAACACAACATGGCCTGGATGTATATGATTAGGTTAACCAGCCGTGCAATGACGGGGCGGTTCCTCCTCTGAGATGTCATATCACAAAGTCATCATCTGTGGCCACGCTCAAGTTCTACTGAAACTGCTGAAACAGAACACAACAAAAACCTTATCATACCAAGCCTGAGATATTGTCTGCATGTTGTATGTAAGTTCAGTGACAGCTGGAGATGAAAACTCTTATTATGTTTGGAGATTCATGAGAAATCTGCCCATCAAGACCCAGCAGACTTCCGTCTCTGATTTCATTTAGCAGGGCCTGGATTCTTGAATGTTTACAATTCAACACTTCTACTTTACTGCAAGTTTTGAGACTTGGTCCATAACTGTGACATGCCCTGTTTGGTTTCAAGCTGCCGTTAAAAGCTCGTTAAAGCAAACTGTTTATGTTTTATTCTATGTTTCGAGCTTTCAGAATCACTTCCTGTCTGTCGGAGTTGATGTGGTTCCTTGGCCAGCTTCCCCCTTCACAAGCCTTCAGCTGAGTTGTGTTTTATGGTGACTGGTTTGTTGACTTTGTGGCGGGACACAGAGACTGTACAACGCACAGGTCCCGCAGTGTTTGATGTGGGGTATGTTAACTCCGTCGCTCTGTCCAGGTACTTTACCAAGCCTTGCTGACTATGCTGCGCTTTGCAGTTATTCTGGGAAAGGTTTTGTTTTTTTAACCCACTTAACTCCTGCATCATTTTATCCCCTCTTGCCAAGAAGTTCTTGTTTCTCCTTTTATGTTTCCTCTTTTTCGATTAATCACCTTTATATCATTCATTTTATTACCACTGTAATAAACCAAAGCAATTATGAGCAGTGTAGTGGTGTCTTATGTATTGTTTCTCAATATTCACAATCCCTCTGAGGTTGTGTGAGCGAGAGATTATGCCTGGGGGTGAGGCTGGCATACAAACATCCTTGGAGCATGACCCACAAAACAAATGAGCCACCTCAGACTCAAACAAACCTGATCAAAACAAGTAATCACCTGGGAGGAAACCATGTTGTGCCACTCACGGCTGTAAGCGTCACACATACAGCAGCGTGTCTGCGATGAGTCATGAATCAAGTAGGATAAGCTTGACAGAAATAATTCCATGAACAAACGCTAAACAGTCACCATAAAGATCTGTACAGTCATCTGAGCGGGACCGTAGGGAGACGAGGCTTGACTCATCTCTCCCTGGAGCAGCAGACAGGAGCGGTTACTTCTGCTCCACTAAACCTTTTATCAAAACTGATTCAATTAAATACTGTAGACTGTTACTCACCATGGGGCATAATGTATGTCTTGTGTGCTAACATTGATTTTTAATACTCAGTAGTAACATGTCATCGCCTGTATGCAGTTGTAATAAAGTGCTTTCAACAGCCAACTATATTCTTCTCTACATGAAGTGAACCAAAATGAATGATATCAATCATAACACATTACAAGATATTAACAAACTATTGCTTCTAGATCAATAGCATTGTTAGATGCATTATAACACAGTCAAATGCCCAAATGAGAATGTGTTATAGTGGAGCTCGAGGTGACATGTCAGTCTTTCCAGTATCACATTCAGCCCAGGTTGAATACTGTGAGATACTGAGTTTAATTCCTGATATATTGGGGGCAATCTGAGATAGCATGCTTACCCTACAAGAAAACCAAAGAAAAAAAACCCAACAAAAACCTAAAATTACACGATGGTTGGGATGATCTGATACTCTTGAATCCTGTACACCAGTTAACAGCTAGATTTTATCAGATCAGGGAAATGAAATTCCAGCACATTGCTGGAAATCAAAGCATCGTTTCGTTTAAAGCTCATCAAAGCTGGAAGATGCAGGCCATATAGAGCATTAATCCTTATCGTTGCTTGGTTCTCCCCTGCTCTGGCACCAGCCTCCGGTGGCCACCGCAAACCACAAACACACTTCCTCTGCTTCCAGGCAGGTACTCCCCAGGATTGGGTCACTGAGCGAATGAAACAGGATATGACAGAAGTCTTTCAAACTAAAGGATGCATTTGTGGTAGTAACATATTGTAATGACTTTTGGATGCATACATCATTACTTCACTGACTAACTAGTACTTTTAAATAATGAGCAATGCATCAGGTTGGTTGGGTTTATTACAATTTATGTCCCACTTGTGTTGTCATCCCACAGAAAATGGGACTCTATCATTATTTAAGTAATAGATGGAGATATGATCATCGCCTAAAGTTAAAGTTTATAATGTGTGTGA
The DNA here is from genome assembly GCA_900312565.1 of Beryx splendens. Lineage (NCBI taxonomy): Eukaryota > Metazoa > Chordata > Actinopteri > Beryciformes > Berycidae > Beryx > Beryx splendens. The sequence goes on from OMOV01115631.1 coordinate 14,189, forward strand.
GTTCATGTGCTTCCATATTACTGAAAAGCAGCAGGCGGACTTGGCTGAGGACCAGCTGTGAGGGTAGACTGCGTCTGCTGAGGCCTTGGCTGCCGGTGCAGGGCAGGTCCAGGCAGGCGATGCTGTGTTGGCTTTATGGACCACCATCTCTCACCACCACAGTTAAAAGCTAATTACTACCAGGCATAAGCAGTGCCCTTTATGGGCGTGCCATCCTCTGTCCTCCAAAGCACAGCCACAGGGAGTGACAGCACGGACCACGATGGGAGCGCTGATTGCCCTGAATATTATTATTGCTTATTTAACTCTTTTTGTATATGGAACAACGCCTTCATAACTTTTTTTAAAGAGCTGTTTTCCAAATCTGTTCTGCCTCAAGCAAAAGAGCGACCAGACCAAAACAACGAGTGGTGCCCTACAGATGCAGCAGCTCGCAGATTCTGTTTGGCTCCTTTTGCTGGCCCTCACCCAAAGAAAACGTGTAGAGTAGAAATGTATAGTAGAATTTTATTGGACCTGACATTTGTGATCTACCGTTTGGGGTCTTTGAAAAGGACTCCATTCAACAAGTTTGGAAAACCACCGTTGCAGAAAAGGGGAAAAGGGATGGGAATTTCCCCTTCCTGATAAAGGCCAAGCAGCTGATAGCAGGCGGGAAGTGAGTCAGGCTCAGCACTTCAGCAGCCTCTGCACATTCTGGCTCAGACTTGTTGAGGCAGGCACTTATCCTCCTTTTCATGTGTGTTTGCTGGGGTTTGAACTCACTTTTACTGTATTTGGGGTTGCTGGGGTTTGAACTTGCATAGCCAAAGATGAATACAACATTTCCCTCCAGGACATAAACCTGAATCATTTTTGCACACACTGTATTGTTTTCCTGTAATGCAGCAAAACAACTCAAAGCATAACATTACTGTCATGGTTAGTGGTTACACATCTGTTGATGACTGTGTCACTGAATTGGACTGCAGTACCTCTAGCTTAACATTTCCCCCCATAATTGCATATTTATTTCATAAGGTTTATTTATACAGTAGGTTATGTTGAAATTCAGTCTTGATTCATGAATGAGTCCCTCAACGTTAAAAACAGCAATGCGGGTGTTGATGCTACGCCGGAAGAGAATGGCTTTGTGGACACAGAGACAGTGTCCAGGAGATTTCATGGGATGTGGGAACATTTCCAGGTTCATACTGTTCCTGTTAGGCCTGCGATGAAATAAACATCAACTGGGTGTAAAAGTTCAAGCCAGCATTTTACAGTTCCACAGAATTGCTCTCCAACTGATTGTCAGTGGAGCAGATTTTGTCTCCTCGTGATATCATCTTGGCTCCTCCATGTCTTACATTTGAAGTGACTTTTTCATGTTCACAAATATAGACTGTTCAAGATTATATAAATCTCTTGTGAATTCTACTGTGGATTCTATTTGACAGTGCATTTTCCTGTTTGTTTTACCGTTTTTTCTGGACTGAATCCAGTTTGTACAAACCATCTGTTTCTACAAATTTGATTAGAGTATGCCAGTTATGTTGCATTGACATGCCTGAATACGTGATATTGACTTTAAATAACTAATCCTTACTGTGGCAATAATTATTGTTGTAGTAATCTGCCCCTGTCCATATTGTAGAGGAGTGAGTACATAAGGGACTTGGTATATGCAGCATGCCAGCCAGTCCATTTCAGTAACAGCTCCTGTAATTCTGCACCAAACAGGATATTTCTACCACCCAAGATGTAGAGGAAGATGCTTAAAATGCATAAAGTCATGGATTCAAGTTCTGTCCCCGATGATCATTATGTTTATGTAACTCTGTTGTTATCTAAATCTGTCATTACATACCATAACATTTATTGAAACTAATGTCTAATTATATATAATAGGATTTTGGTCTTGAGTCTTTCAACCTAGTTCTGTGGTCTAATTCAAGATATGTCTTCAGGATGTGTCCTCTTGCATTTTAATTAGTTTCAAGAGCCAAGCAAATCCTTGGAACTGCCATCAAAGGATTTCAAATAGAGGTCTATGGACGCTGAACTGTCCATCTGGACCTGTGGGAAAGGTTTTAATGAAGGAGCCAGCTGTGGCCCTTGTACCCTCTATCAGAGAACCAGCCCACCAGTGAGTCCTCTTGGCACTGCTCAGTTTTAATCAAACCATACCACACATTGTTTACCAGCAGGTGGCACTGTGTCACTAGGACTTCGGAGGAGCTCAGCAGAGATTTGCAAATGGAGCTGTAGTACAGGGAGTTACTGAGAGGGAGAAAATGCAGCATCTAGCCTGAACAGCCACATATTTAGAAAATCTCTTACCTAGCACAGGAGAGGATTTATCCTGCTAATAAAGCTCAAAAGCATCTGTGTTCAGTCGGCTAATGCAATAGTATGAACGGTTTCATATCTTCTTCTCTTTCCAAAGCACAAGAGATTAGTTTGAGATTGTAGCGGAGGCATCCTCCTCTGCATTTTATGGCCTTGATTCAAGGCTGTGTTGTCACAACACCCTTTGAGGCAAGATTTGTTAAAGATTTAAAAAAAGAGATGAAATATTGATGCTGCCCTGATTTTGTGAGCCTATTTGGTGAATAATTGATTGTTGAGGGAAAATGAGTTTGTTTTATTTGCAGCACCAAACTACTCTTTTTATTGGAGGATATTCACACACGCTGTGAGCCTTTATTGCTTTTCAGTCATTATTTCACAGAGGTCCAGCAGGGGGGATGCAATTGTAATAGCTGGTGAGGACGAACTGATCACACAGTTTTGCCGTTAAGACACCTCTAGTGTAAATTCATAGCTCAAGATGATGGCAGATAATCAGCTTTGATGTGTAATTGCTTTGTTATATTGGCACCGCTCAGCTCATCAGCGTTGCATACCATTATATCTGAACAGACTGCGTTCAGTAATGTGCATCATGGAAATCAAGCAGAAGTAAATTTGCATCCTTCTATTTTTGTGCCCATCCATTTGGATACAAGAATCATCAAGTCTGGCACCATCTAGGAACTGATGATTCTTGAATCCAAATGGATGGGCACAAAAATAGAAGGATG
>OMOV01115631.1:19302-30793 GCA_900312565.1 Beryx splendens
CTGATGCAAACAAAACCCACTGATTTTAAATGATAGATAACATCAGTTTGTACTGAGCTCTATGCTCAACTACAGTATTTGTAGACACATCATGCATCTTTAAGGATCTAATCTTCAGTCAAAATCATTGGGTTTTGTTTGCATCAGATGCCCATCATCAAGCTATAAAATAACCTGTGGTGTAAAAAGCACCCAAATCCTTTACTTCAGCAAAAGTAGCAATACCATAACAGAATTTCTTTTCATTAGAAGTAAAAGTTGTACTTGCGTATCAAAAGTAGAAGTACTCAATCTGAAGAAAGGTCCCTTTCAGAGTGTGAAATTATTGATGCATTAACCTGTAACACATACTTTAATGTTGCAGTACTAACTACTGCATATACTGTCGGGGAGTTTAAACTCGAACACTGCAACATGTTTTAGCCTATTGTATGTTTTGCATGTAAAACCGTGTTCTGCAAAGCAACTAGGAACTACAGCTCTCAGATGAATTTAGTGGAGTAACAAGTACAATATTTCCTTCTGAAATGTAGTGGAGTAAAATTATAAAGTCTCACAAAATGGAAATACTCAAGTGAAATGCCAGCACTTCAAAACTGTGCTTACTTGAGTAAATGTACTTTACACCTCTGAAAATAACATATACATTTGGTGGACATTTTTTCTCAACAGTATCATACATAGGTGATCCCTATGGGAACTGAAGCCCTAAACATAGAAATGGTATTGCTCTATAAATAGAAAGGACCAGAAGAAGTGGCAGATATCGTTTTCATTTTCTAGTGGAAGTAGGGCATTACCGGTATAAAACATGTTGTCATTGTTACATCTTTATTCATTCACTTTTATCCTCAAGTGTGTGTTATGTACAATACGCCTGACCTAAATACTTTGTAGACACATCAAGATACAGCTAGTGTGGATTGTATTAAAGGTTTCTGTTCTGACACCCCATACAGCTGATATCATTCAAGCATCAGAGCGTTCACTGATGTTCAGTGAGTGATACAGTTGTCATGATAGCAGTAGAAAATGTTTTGGCCTTACACAGGAGATTGTCACCCACTTAAGGGAATATCAGTGGTGGGCAGTCTTAACATGGTCTTTAAAGTCTTTAAAAGAGTCAGAACAGAATTACTTTACATTCTCATACAGTGTATTTATGCCAGTGACGTAAAAAAAAAAGCTGAATCAGTAGTCTACAGATGCCATCGCTGGGCATTAAGTAAATTGTTGAGATAACACCATAGTAAAGATAGTCACAATCTTCAGGTTGTCTTTTCTGGGCCTTTTAAATCAGTCCAGTCCGAGTCCAGGCTAATTAAAATACTGATTAAGGCCATGGAAGCCACCATCTGTAGTGATAAGTTGAGACAAGGGTATTCACAGTCTAAGTTGGGGGGAGAGAAAAAACACCTCTCTAACCACCAGCTGGCATGGAGAGTGGATAAAAAAGAGTTTTAAGTGCATCTCCTCTTTCTCCCCCAAGAGTAGCTGTCATCCTCCAGCCATGAATCTCAGGCACGCAGCCTCTGAAAGGGCACCAGATCGTCAAAAGCTACTTGGAACGAAACCCTCCCGCTCCCTCCAGCTGCCTATTTCTTATCCCTGTCCATCTCCTCTGTAATGGATCAGAGCTGCTGGAGCGCTGTGGGACTCGGCTCTACTGAAGAATTCAATTGAAGGATAACAAAACCCTGTTGTCAGCACAGACACCTCCTTAGCCCAAACACTTTCTTCTAGAGCCCTGCCTGCTCTACCACTGTTGCGCCATTAAGACCCTGAAGAAGAGATGAGTGTTCACAGCTTTGCTGCTTTAGTTTCTCATTTACAATATTATTACATTCATATTCTTCAGCCACTGTCAGTTTAAACAAACACAGTATTACAGCAGTAAGACGAACCTGGTGTATTGACAGTACAAACTTTGATCCTACAGTAAATCACATAATTGTGTTGATAAAACTGATAATCCGATACTGATCAACTACAATAACTTATATTGCACATTTTGTAATGGCCACACCAACCATTTTACCATAATTAACAAAAAGAGAAGAGTTAAAGCTTAATGTCTTCAGTCAGTTACTAAGATAGCCACATCTCATTATCAAAAAGACTTACATTATTGCAAGTTTATGGATACCCTTTTTGCCGTAATTCTTTTGCACTCTTTTGCTCCAGCCAAACTCCTCCACAATCCTCCTGAGATGATCTCCCATTATTTGAGATTTAGGCGCAAGTCGCCATGCCTCACTCGCTACAGCATCCTAGCGTTTTGCACCAACTCATACTCCTCATTAGAACGCATTCGAAATGAGGAGGCAACCAATGCTCAGACATGCGCTGATCATAACTTTCCAAGTGAGCAACCAGCTCCATTCCTTGGATTAGATCGCGTTGTGCTCCAGTATGGACGGTCGCTCTTTAGGTTGTTGTGGCGGGTCGGGCCTCTGGTCCTGCTGCTGCTGCTCAGGTGGAGCTGACTGGTGCTGTGGAGGATCAGGGTTTGGCGTTTCCTTCTGAGGGGGCTGAGGTGGCGCTGCCTCCTGCGGGTCTGGATTGGGGACCTCTTTCCTCTCGCTGGGCTGCAGCTCCAGTGCTGGTGTGTCCTTGCAGCAGAAGTATTGCTCCCAGATCTTCTGGAAGGCGGTGCGGAACTTCTTAATGCGGAAGGCGTAGATAATTGGGTTGACAGCCGAGTTGCCGTGGGTGAGCAGGATGGCGATGTAGATGAGGAACATGGGCTTCTGGCACTGGGGGCAGAAGAGTGTGATGCAGTTGAGGATGTGGAGGGGGAGCCAGCTGATGGCAAAAAGAAAGAGGACCAGGGCCAGAGACTTGGCTAGGTTCAGCTCCTTGTCATAGTACTTGTTGGGGTCCGTGTGACTGGTGGTGATCTTCTTCTTGTTCAGCTGCTTGTGGATCATGTAGAAGATCTCTGCATAGATGACCAGCATGAGCAGCAGCGGCGGCAGCACCCAGCCAAAAAAGTTGAAGTAGACCATGTAGTCCATGCTGATGACATTTTCGAACTGGCAGGTGATGATGAGGTCGGAGCTGATCGAACCGTTCTGCTGCAGGCGCCAGAGGTTGTTCCAGCCCAGCATGGGTGTGAGGCCCACAACGAAAGCCACCGTCCAGCATATCACCACTGCCAGCCCCGCCCGCCGAGGGGTCACCACCCGCCTGTAGCTGCAGGGACAAACAACACAACATCGGGTCAGCACTTTGGCACACGGCACTAACCTGCATGCTTTTTTGACTTTCATTTTCCATTACACCACTGTCCTCAGGCTAACAAAAGGTTTGATTCACAATGAAGTGTTAGCATTCAATATAAAATCCTCCAGCTGCTTTCCAAGCAATATCACTTGCAGTATATTCCCACTTGGACAAGACCACTTCTCCTACAAACCCATATCATTAATCCTCACCACTTGCAGCACTGCTGTTTTTATGCTTCTTTTGCTCAGGGCAGAACTCATTCATATTTCCTAAAATTGACTTATCAACGTGAGTGAACATAAACTGCAGTACTTGGCATGCCACAGCAGCAGTGCATGGCTGCAAGGGTTTAGTTATTGGCCTTTTCATTATTAACAATGTTTTATGGACTGGGATAAGAAGGTGAGGAGAGAGCCTCAGCCTGGTCCATGCTTAAGTTACAGGCATTGATGAAGACATTGTGAGCTAATCCACCTCATATGAAAGCAGGCTATAGAGCAACGATTGATTACTTTTGGATTACTAATACTTGATGTGTACGATGTTTGACACCATCAATGTAAGGGGAATGAAAATAATCCGACATTTGCTGAAGCGTAGCGTAAAACATTGCAATTTAGCCCGGCTGTCACAGGTGGCATGTGCTTGACTGAAGTATTGATTAGATATTTAAGTATTAAGATAGGTTGGAGACTGAGGAGCAGCAAGGGAATCATTATTCACACGCTGAGTCTGGCAGCCGGTCTGCTCAGACGGGATCAGATACTCATCATCATATCTAACAACAGGGAGTGTGCAGAATGAGAAACAGTGGCACAGCTCAGGGTATTGGTAAACACACAGATACTATAGCAGGACAATGGTGCATAGACAAAAGACATTCTTATCAACTGGAAAAGATGATTGCTACCCTCTGTTTGTGTTCTTAAACCGCTGTCCCTATTGATTATGAAAATGAAGTGTGGGATGGGAGTGGCAGCAGCAACACTAGAGAGGAAAGCTCTGATTCAAATAACATGAGTGTTTTGTCGCTGATAGCCTATTAAATTAGTAATTGTCTGTAGACGATTTAACAGTACAACTCTTCCTTATTTTGGATTCCAGCTCTACTGTAGTCCTGTCGATACATAATTAAGCTATTGTGGGATCTTCAATGCACTTCAGGCATTGTATTTAATGCCTGAAGTGCTGTGTGATAGTCCTGTAAAAGAGGTTGTATCAGACATAGAGCGAAGGACTTGGAGGGTTTTATACACACTCCAAGCCTGAGAAAGGAAGTGGCAGTCAAAAGCGAAAATGTATGATAAATTGCTATCAGTCCCATAAACATGAAAGGTCGTCTCACACAGAAAATGAAAATGTGAGGCTATCGCATACAATATTCCTCCTCTTCTAACAAGTTATCTCTCCAGCCTTTCAGCCTGGCTGCTCAGTCTTTTGTTTCACTCTGGCATGATAAACCACTGGTGGCCTTGTGCATCAAACACAAAGGCAGAGCACTTCATGATTGCAAACATGCCTTCTTTTCTGCTCTCCAGAAACACAGAAAAGGAAATTCTCCCATACACCAGCCCCAAATCTACACTCACGGAACGCTTTATTAGGAACACCATACTAATACTGGGTAGGTATCAGCTTTCAGCTCAGTGTCGACCAGCTACCAAAGTGCCATCCGCCTCCAGGTTGGACGTGTTGCATTCTGAGATGCTTTTCTGCTCTCCACAGCTGTAAAGAGGTTATCTGAGTTACTGAAGACTTTCTGTCAGCTCCAACCAGTCTGGCCGTTCTCCTCTGACCTCTCTCTCATCAACAAGGCGTTTCTGTCCGCAGAACCGCCGCTCACTGGGTGTTTTTGGTTTTTCGCACCGTTCTGTGTGTAAACTCTAAAGACTGTTGTGTGTGAAAATCCCAGGAGATCAGCAGGTTCAGAAATACTCAAAGCAGCCCGCCCGGCACCAGCAGCCATGCCACGGTCAAAGCCACTGAGATCAAATTTTTCCCCATTCTGATGTTTGATGTGAACATGAACTGAAGCTGCTGACCTGTATCTGCATGATCTCATGCATTGCACTGCTGCCACATGGTTGTCTGAATGGATAATTGCATGAATAAGCAGGTGTTCCTATAAGTGCTCGGTGAGTGTACACATGCAAAGGACTCTGGCAGAAACTAATTATTTTGATGTACTACACTACACATTAGACTCCTCTCTTGCAATCCAGAGGACGGAGGAGCTAATTAAAGCTGCTGGTTGATCAGCCATGCTCTAGTAAGCTGTCATATCAATACTGGTGAGTCAGATCCCCATGCCTATAGGGGACTGGCAGGATGTAGGCTTCCTGTAGTGAAATAAGACCCAGGAGGAAATCAATGACAGGGAGCATACTGGAAATAACAACTTCTACTGTGTGTGGAGGCTTTTCTGCAAGGTTGCCACCACCATCACCACCACCACCACCCACCATCATCACCATCATCACCTCTCCACATCCCATGGCACAGGCAGTGGCAGCATAAGCCCCATCTGCTCATGTGACTCTGGGCTGTTAAATGTTATGACCCTCCTGTGTCGTTACCTGGTGGGTATCTTGACCCTGAGATAGCGGTCAATCGCAATAGCCAGAAGGGCCAGGATTGAACTTTGCGTAAGCACGAGCACCGTGCACGCGACGAGCAGGCAGCTGTAAAAGTGAGTTTGGAGTCCGATGCTGATAGTTATGGCCAGAGGGATGACGAGGGCTCCCACCGCAATATCCGCCAGAGCGAGGGAGACGATGAAACAAAAGGTGGTGTCTCGCAGCGATTTATTAATTTTCACCGCCCAGACCACCATCACATTCCCTATCACAGATGAGACCGCAATCACCACCTCCATCCCCATGTAGAGCGCCTGGGCTGGAGAGAGTGCTTCGGGCATCCTTACAGATGATTATGTCTTCGATGAGAACAATATTGATTCCAGTGAAGCGGGGCTTTGAGAAGCCGACAAAGCAGTCGTTTGATTTAAAATAAAAAAATGTTACTACAGTATCTTCCAAATGAGCCGCGCGTCCAGCAGCTTCACAGTGTCCAGATTCCTCTGATTACCACGCAGAAGTTGTAAGAGAAATCCAGTGTGTGAGAGGATGTAGCATAGTAACCGACAGCACGTCTAGGGGTGAATGGTTATCCTTTGGAGCAGGTGCTGTGGTCCGGCGGCTGTGCGCTGCTCCTGCTCTGTGCCCTGTGCCTCCACTTGGCGGAATACACCTGCTCCCAACAGCACCATCCTCAACGCGCCTGTTTATCCGAGGAGTATCGTCTCACGTGCTGCAGGCTGTGTTTACTCTTCTTCTTCTTCCTTCCTTTCCCAAATTTGATAAATTGGGTTTCAAGAAAGCAAACACGCAAGTAGCCTGTCTTCTGGATGAAAGAGCGCACGCAGTAGCAGCTCCAGTGCGGACGACCGCGCTCTCTCTCTCCCCTCTCCTCTCCTCTCTCTCTCTTGTTGTGCTTTCAGGAAAGAGCAATAATGCAGTCACCTAAAATAGATCTATCATTCGCTCTCCATTTCTGCTCCATTCAGATTTGTTTTCTTTGTTTGAATGAAAGTGTCTGCGGGATCTTTCTGTTCCATCTGGTGAAAATATGCAGCATAAAAACACTGTCGTACTGCGGGACCGTCCCAAAGAAGTCCATTAGGTGCTTTGAACACACACTTCTTTTTTTTCTTTTTTTTGAAAGAAAAATACGTCAGTAGACACGCATTTCACACGCCCTGCCTTGCAAACATTACTGGACCTTTCTCGGCTGCCCATTATTCTGATAAGAGGTGAGGGAGTGCCACAGCTGAGCAGTTCTAGCAGGAGGGAGGCAAAACAACACAGACAAAGCTATTGGAAATGTCAGCGATCACCGTGGCACACACTCTCAAAGTGATAAGGAATTACAGGATTTGCGTAAGGAGTGCAACAATACTGTATGTTTCTTTTGTCATTCCCCCTGTACATGCCCACCACATCCACATAACCTACTTCAGTTTACCACGCTTCTTGAGATGTACTTTGAAGCATAAATATGCAGTCCAAATGTTTAAATAGAAATTCAGGTCATTCTAAATATATCTGTGTAGTTCAGACATCAAAGAGCTCCATGAAGCCTGAGGCCAGCCTAACTAATTGTGAATCTATAACAACAGGGGCAAGCCTGCAGTAGGAATGATATAGGCCTATTGATCGGCCTTGTAAGATTGTCTGCCAAGCTTTCCAAAGGGTTCACGGAAGGTCATTTGATCCAGTGTATTTCTTGTTTCTGACCAGTCAGGAGCAGGAGCCCGGTGAAACCTGTGACCTGTCCCCGATCAACCAGAAGCAGCCATGCAATACGAATATACAGTAGTAAGCTAGAGCAGTGGCATCTTGCAGGCAGGGAGCGCTGCTTCACTGTGGCTCAAAGGTCGACGACAGGCAGCTGCTTGAGCTCTGGCCTCAGCAGTGCTCGTATCCTCGCATCCAGGCAGGAATGTGGACTGGATCTGCAGGGAATCCCAGATGGCGGATTTTAACTTATGTAATGTGGAGGAAGGCAGGCTGGGCGACCTGGGTTTCAGCTGATGGTGGGCCAGCGATTCAGAGAGAAACAAAAAACAAGAAGCGTGGCAGTGACTAAACAGTGGTTAGTGTCCGGCAGAATCGGGACACCATGTGATGGCGGGGTGGCCAACAGTCAGCAGAGACGTCCAGATGACGGCTTCCATCTGCGGCCAGCATCCTGGTTTGGGTAGCCAGCAAGAGAGGGGGTTTAGAGGTGAGCCAATATCTACGCATGGAGGGAAGCTGCCATATGGTTCTCTGGCACTGATTGGCATCCAGCCCACATGAGACTATGTGTATAAGGGTGCTGGTAATGCATGAGAAATCAGTCATTACAGAATAAACAGAGTAGGCTAGCACACTATGGCCAAGCTGACAGTAAAGAGAGAGCGTTCTCTTTCGAGTAAACCTCCCAGTCAAGGTTGCATTTATTTCCTTAGATCAACAACAAATTGTTTCCACTTTGTCCATGTTCTAGTGTTGTATGTCAAGCTTCAGCTGAGAGCAGCGAGGGATCTGGAGAAAGACTTACTCCATCATTGCAGGTTGTTTTCTCAGTGTTTCTTCTCCTTTCAGCAGCCTGGAGACCCAGAGCAGGGAATACAGTCGTGCTCAACATGGCAATACTCCTAATGCTGTTTGCGTTTGCTCACAGTGAGTATGCTCACTGCGGACATCACAGCTACCTGACATGTTTGTGTAGGACAGGGAATGTACCCTGTGTCGCATACAGATAACCTCCAATGGCCTGACTACTTTCTGTCCAGGCCTACTGCGACCGTATAGGCAGGTACGCCTCAGAGAGACAACTCAGTTACACTAACTGCCATGTTCATAGAGCCTGGAAATGAGGAAATGTTTCAGTGAAGGTCTGTCAGATTTTCCCCATTTGGGAGTGTATGACCAATGAAGTGCAGCGTGCTTCAGTTTTATGACATGGACTCTGCAATAACTGTGAGTCACCAGAAAGAAGGGGTTCAGTGCTCTTTCCCTGTTGGGTTCAGAGTCAAAGATGTTTCAGCCGTTACAATAATCTACACTTTATAAATGGGTTCTGGCTTCCAAATATGCAGCTCAACATTTTTGGATTGATGAAGAGGCAGCTGTAGTCAAGTGAATTGCTTTCAACAAAGTGCCAAAACCTTCTTCATTAAACATACATTGTCCTGACAGATGACAGAAAGTCCCAGTAATGGGCACGAGCACAGTGTGAGGCCAGCATGGCTTGTAAAGCACATCAACCTTTTTGTTCTGGCATTGCACAATTTATACGAAGCCTTCAACTGCTCAGATAAAGCACCAAGCACTGAGCTATGGCCATATTCAAATGAGCAAAGATCATTTTACTCCCCAGCGTCTTGTCTGCTGAAGTTCAAAAGCAATATTTGCTCAGTCATTTTTTTAAAAGCCCCGGCGATGAATGCAGTGGTGTTCTCAGTGGGACGCTGGACCAGACAGCAACACCATTATTAAAACTGACAAAAGACCTGGGACCGCGTTCTATTAGCCAAGACACCTTTCAGGTAAAACAGTTTAGCTATTTCAAACAAGACGGGCTATATAGGGGCAAAATTGCCGTGTTATAAGGGACATTCCAGGAAATGCAGCATATGATGGATAGCTTGGGCCATGTCGCTCAAAAGACCTGCAGCGAAAAGCGCAGCCAGAGGTAGAATGAGCGCATTCAAGCACTCTCATGTATCCCCCCCGACAATCAGAGGCACCCGAACCGCCTGTAAACTATTACAGCCACTGGGAATTGCTGTGGCCCTGCGTAATTTACATGGAAATTTTCCAGAGAAGTGGTGCATCACAGAAAATAAAATGAACACAATGCACTCCAGCTTGCTAATCTCTCGCAGACAAGCTCTCTCTCTTTAACACACACACACACACACACACACACACACACACACACACACACACACACACACACACACAGCCAATACATCAGTTAGTTTGTTTGTTTCCTCTATGCAATTATTTTAAAAGGCATAAAATTAAAGTTGATTTTGTTTTTAGTCGCCACAGCCACTGCTGTACACAACAGAGAATGAGAGCATTTCCTGGAGGCAGAATTTATTGTTGCAGGAATAATATATTTCATAGCACTTAACAGCCAACTTTATAGATAGAAATACTGCAAATTACATTTCATTGCAAATGGTGAGTTTTATAGATGAGTTTGACCAAACTTTGCTCCACATTATCCATGTGACCCAGCTCTTGGGTTATATTCCGCAATAACAGAGTTAAGCTGGCTGGAACCCTGACCCTTGAGCCTTTTTATGGCTCGTGTAGTAGAAATACTTGGACAGTCAGGGCACACTTTAGTGTTTTTTGATTTTAGTTAGTTTACAGTTCAAACTTCAGCGCTAGCGGCCCTCGGACAGGTGGTTGCTGTGGTGTAAAAGCCCTTCTCAGAGCCGCCAATTGTCCTCTGAACCGTTGCCATCTTGCCACCTCCTCCTGACCCACTGTGCCCTGGCAATTACCCAGTGCTCCCACTTATAGCTTGAGCTGACGAGGTGAAAATGAAAGATGTCAACAACTTGCCTCCCAGCTCACTGCTGGCACCGCACACAAAGCCCCAGACATCAAAACTGAGATGTTTTACTGCTGGAGTAATATGTGCTATGGTCTGTGTGCTTCCACATGGCCTGGTGATAAGGTTTTGCCAACTAACACTTTACTGGCATTACAGTAGGTTAATGCTTCAGTAGAGCCTGTATATCAAGGTTACTGTTTTGTTTGAACAGCATCTCCCTCTTTAGATCCTTCTGTGGAAGAGTAGTATGCAATGTATCCTCAGTGTGTTGGCTGGAGTCAGATAGACTACTTTTAGATTGTTTTTTGTCCTTTCTGTAGTTCCCCTGGTTGGAAGGTGATAAGGAAGTCCCCGGTGTGCGTGTGCGTGTGCATGTGCGTGTGCGTGTGCGTGTGTGTGTGTGTGTGTGAGGGTGTGAGGAGAGCCACTCCAGAAAAGAAGTGATCTCCCGTGGTGGGCCTCCTGATGCAGCTATCAAGGGTGCGCCTTCACGTCATGCAACGCTGGTCCCAAATAAGACTACTGGGCACAAAATCGTGGGCTTCTCGAATGTTCCGCTGTATCACACACAGCTCTTGGATATCATCCACCTACAGAGCAAGACAGAGCACAACAAGGCAGACAGAGAGCCACAAATGTGATCCTCAGCTTTCTCAAAATGTCAAGGTTAAATATCTAGTTTACACATTGCATGTTGACATTTCATTTTCAACACCACCCTGCATGTTGATGAGCAATTGATTGGGGCGGATACAGTTCTACTCCCACAGATTGGTTTTAAAAAAGCCTACTCACCCGTCATGGAGCTACATATAATTCTATTTGTGTTTCTATGGTGAAAACCAAATTTAGGCTTGACAAAGCCACATCCTGTTTTGATAAAGATAGATGTGTTGGCTGTACCATGTCTTATACTGCTCAGTGCTATTTCTCATATCGCTTAAATCGGCCACCATGAGACCAGTGTAGCCAGTAATAACTGTGTAGAAAAATGTGTAATTTGTCACAACTTATCTCACTGCGTGGCTGCATGTATATTAAAAGGCTTCTGGATAATGAGGAAGAATTCCTTATATGTGCTCCTATTACTGCTGCATAACAATAATTGGGAGCAACTTTCTAACAGCATGTACAGTAACCACAC
>OMOV01115644.1:1551-21430 GCA_900312565.1 Beryx splendens
TGCTCGTGGCAGAGAAACTTAATGTTCAGATTTAAATATTTTGCAACTACCAAGTCTCGAGTCTCTGTCAACCTTTACATCAATGCAAAACTAGGGTATGCAAATTAAGGCAACTATTCATCAGCATGCAAGGCCATTGATGAATACCATGCTGTACCAAAAAAAACAAAACAAGGGTGCGACCAAATCATGTGCTGGTGCGACCAACTGAGAAAGTTGTTAGCACCAGTGCTGCCAGTGGGAGAGTTAGTGTGGAGCCCTGGCCTGGCATGCATTAAGCCACAGAAGACCACAGGGAGGAAGACGACTCTACGGTCCCAGTACTGAAGTGTAACTCTGGAGAGAACAGCAGTGCTCTTTCTGTTTACATGTCCTCGTTTGGAGTGACGGGCTCTAGAATGTATGGTTCCCTCATCAATGGGAGAGCGAGCAAGCATCCTTACCAGAGGCTCTGGCGCCACCGAATGGCTGCTGAGCAACAATGGAGCCAGTGGACTTGTCGTTCACATAGTAGTTCCCTGCAGCGTTTCTCAAGGCCTTGGCTGCCTCGTCAATAACATTCCTGGAACAAATTACACTCGTGTCAGTTGATTATCTCTGAGAGTGTCCAACACAGTACTGTCAAATGCCGTAATGGGAAAGCTCACAGGAGAAAAAACAAAACATCCATCATGATGGGAGAGATCATAGTATAGTACCATATAGGTTCTTGTTAGGATCCAGCGACACTATTATTAATAACTGTGTGCTTATGTCTGCAAATCGGTTGAGGAACATGTCTTCCTAATGTTTTAGCAAATCTGTTTAGAAATGTCAACATCAATTGATTTATATAGCACTTTAAGTACAAAACAAGTTTGAAGAAAGCGCTTTACAAGGTGGGGAATAAAAACAGGGCAAAACAAAATCAGTGCGAGACAGAGAGAAAAGAAAGCAAATATGGCAAATCTACATATCAAATGAGCAAAGGGGCTGATGGGTGCGTCTTACGTGTCCTGAGCAAACACTGCCCCGGTCAGGGCGTAAGGCGATGTGTTGTCTATCAGGTGCAGCACCTCTTTGTAGTTGTTCTCAGGGTAAACATAGACAGACAGAACAGGCCCAAAGATTTCCTGGAGAAAACAAACGAGATGTGACAAAGTGGACAGAGAGGAGGCTCTGAGCAGCAAGGAACACCAAAAAGGAAACAAAGAGAGTCCTTGAGGTTTTTGTCTGACATCCAGGATTAGTGAGTTACCCAGTTAAGTATAAAAAGTGATATGAAATATCTTATGAATTTTTTTGAATGCTTGTCTGAATCATATTCCTAAACCTAATATTCAATTTTTTTTTAGAAATTCAAATCAGTATCACCATAAGGACAATATTTTTCAAGGCTGGCTAGCTGCTTATTGAAATACCCCCCACATGTACCAATATTTAAATAAATATCCTCTTGGACACGACAGTCTTTGTTTCATTTTCATTTATGGAGAAAACAAAGACAAAGGGGGACATTTCACTATTGACCGACATAATCATAATCCCATACATAATGTGAACGTGCTGCCGTGTTCTCAGTTTGTGAACCGGGGCATGAAACATGAGTCTGAGCCAGCTTAGCTATCCAAACACCCGGGGCTGTTTCACCCAGCCAGATTTGACATGTTTATGTAGGTAATCCGTGCAGTTATCCTGAGGCGAAGAAGACACGAGGCCTTGTTAACCAATACCCTCCGTGTTTCTTTCTACATTCATTCAGTGCCAGTGGCTCCCCAGCGCGGCACAACTGCCCAGTGCTGCTAGACAAATCAGTAAAGACAATGAAAATAATCATCTGGGCATATTTGTTTATAGCTAAAAGAACAAATATAGCACAATTTCTTCAGTCATAAATTATGACATATAAATCCAAATAAGCGCTTTTTTTAAGCCACAGCAGCTTCTGACGCTGACACCAAGTCACAGCAGTGACATGACTCCCCTCCTCCTCCACTGCAACCACAAATTCCTGGAAAATGTCTGAATTTCTACCTCGTTCATGATGGCTTCCTGCGGGTCTTTGGTCTCGATGATGGTAGGCTCCACGAAATAGCCTTTCCTGTCGTCACAGTTGCCCCCAGCGACGATAGTCAACTTCGGGGAAGATTTGGCATGGTCGAGCCACTTCTTTATGCGACCGAAAGACTACAGGAAAAGGAAAAGGGTTTACAGTCACTTGAAATCCATTATGCTGAATTAATAACAATAACAATAATAAACAGTTGATAAATGATTAAGGAAAAGGAAAGAAGACATAGACAATAACCATAAGTGGAAGTAACAGCTGGCAGCTCTAAATGACAGGGTGAGCACTGTACCTTGTCATCGATCACAGCTGAGAAAAAGGTGCTAAAGTCTTCCACAGGCTGATGACAAAGACAGAGAGATCGTCAAATAACTTAAGAACCTAAACCTCATTACAGAACATTTCTTATTTACACGTCTTTCTCTTTTCACCTGTCACACAGATCACCTCAGAATGTATAGCCGACTTTCTTAAAGAAATACCATGATAACGTTGAATCTTCAGATATTTCCCTTCAACAAGCATGTGTCTTTGTGACATGTGACAGTTAGCAGCTAACTTCAGAATGACTTAACAGCTATATCATAACTTTTTTCATGTGACAAGTACTTGGAAAGCAGGTTTTCTGGCTCAAGGGCAGTGTGTGTGCTCTCTCTCTACTTACATCTCCCACTCTGATGTTTTTGTGGATGGCCAGGAGCTCCTGTTTAATCTGCGGCCACAAGGTGTCTGGGACATACATCCTGGAGCAGGCTGAGCACTTCTGGCCCCCGTACTCAAACGCTGAGCGAATGGTCCCGTTCACCACACTCTCGATATCTGCAGACTTGTGAACAAAGTGGAAGTTCTTCCCACCGCACTCTGAAAAGTGTGAGAGGCCATGTTTAATGAGAAAGAGAAAACAAGCGCACGCACATCCCCGACAGCACATCACTTCAGGTACAAGGTCAAAACAGAAGTCAAGACTTAAGGGAGAGACCTTTGTGCAGAAAGGCTTGTCTTAAAGTACAAAGGAAACCCAGACAGTGAAGTTTCAACCAGATTTTGTCATGCAATAGCAATCATTTTGCCGGACAAAGACCTACGATTGGTTGAAATGTTGCACAAGTCAAACTTCCAAGGAGCAAGATTAATTGTGCATGTAGTCTTTTATCACCACTGGCCCCGTCCTGAGAACAGGGATGGGACTCTATAGCCAGTGTAAACCATGACACCGCTACTCATTTCTACTACAGTGGCCACTGCGAGAACTGCGGATCGGTTTCAATTTCCCCAAGAGGGGGAAGTCCTCTAATAAATGTTTTATTCATGGTGCTGACTGAGTTTAAGTGGATGCAGACCAGTAGCACTTTATTTGAGGCTCAGTTTAAATCATTTATTTCAGATGCTGTTATTTGGATTTTTATTTGTGTTGTTTAAAACTTTCCTTACAGTTTCTATGAGCTAAAGCAGCATATTAGATAATTGAGGTCAAGATAATCGTACTATGAAATTTTCATATCAGCAGCGGCCCTGGCTTGAACATTTGTAACAACAGGCTGAGGTGTCATGTGGCAGAGGCTGCTGGTGCTGCTCACCTCCCCCCACCCGAGGGAAGTTCCTGTAGATGTCCAGGTTCTGCGCCACCTGTTTCCATAGACGCTTGAAGGTCCTACAGAGAAGACATCAAACGAAAACATGGACATGATGTCATTTGTAAATGATAAATGACTAACAATGAATTATTACAGGCGTTATGATTGTGTGTGTCACATTTAAGGAAGTTAAGAAAGAACGCATTTCACTAAAGTTTGTGGCTCAAACTGGGTGATGAATTATCAATAACACTAAATGATGAACAGAATCAAAGAACATAGGGACAGAACTCAAAGGACATAAGATCGGTTATTTTAAACACTGACGCTTCGGACAAGAGGCCCTTGCAACTCTCTGGTTTTTACTGATGGTCATTTGCCAAGAGGGTGAAACGTCCGTATCGCATAAAACATTAACCAGGGTGTTATTTGATTTGGATATGAATGGATTTATTTCAAAATGCCACATTTCTATTTTGGGGGGAAATGTTGCTTCGTTATTCAGTATTTCAAAATTACACTGCGTTAGAATGCTACTATTTTATAAGTCCTTAAAATAGCAAAAAAAAAGAAGCAATTTTTCAGCTACCTCAATTTGGAATGAAACTCATGATAAAGAAATCTGTTCTTACGGGACGCTGCCGGTGAAGTTGATGCCTGCTAAGTGCTCAGAGGAGGTGACAGTGTCTCCGAACACGGGCCCATCAGCTGGCACAAACTGGATGATGTTGGGGGGCAGGCCGCACTCCCGCAGGACTTTGTAGACAGCGTAGCTAGCAGACATGGCAGTGTCGCTAGGCTTCCACAGCACTACATTACCCTGAGGAACAGAACCAGAGAGTCAAGAAAAAACAAAGAAAAAACCAGGAGAAAAGAGCCAACCTTTTGTTTCTAAAGACATTCCAGATGAAATCACAACACATACCATACATACATGGGTGTGCGAGATTTTAGGTCTGCTCTTTCCGTGAACTATTTTGTACTCGGTCGATGGAGACACAACCCTCAATCCACAGCACTTACCATCAGAGCTGGGGTGCCTGCCAGATTCCCACCAATAGCAGTGAAGTTAAAAGGGGCGACAGCTGCTACAAAACCCTGAGGGAAAAGGTGAGATAACAGAATAAGAGTTTTGTTCCAAAGTAAGATAACCAACAGTTAAAATAAATTGACACCTCCTCTCACTAAATGAGTGATAGCATAAAATAAAGCCAATCACAGCACTGTTAGGTAACCAAAGTCCTTGGTTAACAAAATGATAACAGCGTCGGATTACCCACTAAATATTACAGATACTGAATGAAGAATTTTGGATAATGTTTTTTCCCCCCAACACAGAAATCTAGTGTTTTGGAAACGAGCTCTTTCCTCATGAACCTTTACGGCATTCGACAAAACGCAAAGAGGCTTACGACAAGAGAAACATTTCTGACACATTCTCACCTCCAATCCGCGGTAGAGCATGGTGTTTGTGCTGCCATCAGCATCTATTGGTTGCTGGTTCTCCAGCTCGATGGCATGTTTGGCGTTGAATCTGAAGAAGTCAATCAGCTCTGCGGCAGCATCGATCTCCGCCTGCACCACCGTCTTACCCTGGAATACACAGGTGGAAACGGGACAGGTAATTAAATAATGTCACTCTGAGGGAAGCACATACCGGATAGGAAGTCTGTCCAACCAAGACCAAGACTAGCGGTATAAATAAAACCAAATACTGAACTAGCCATGGAGTGTTAAAATAAATGCAGTCTACACAAGTCTGATTAACCATGTTCAGATTTTCCTTCAGTTTCGTCAAAGCTGCTGTTTGGTTTTGACTCAGCTCATTCAGAGTGAGGGACACTGGGGCGTATACACAGGCGTGGCAGGCGGATTCTCACTGATCAGAGAGAATTTCTCATCTTACAAGGCTGACAGCATACTTTTCATACACACACCCTCATGCACCCCGAAGCTCTGAAGCCTCTGGTGTAACACTGCATTCCACGGGCCTATAACCTGATTCACTATCGCCTTGTTCAGACTGCAGGCATATTCGATTTGCCTGCAGATCAGATCTGTAAAGACAGACTCTCCACATTGTTATTTGCAAGTGATCAGATCGGATTTGTGTGTCCAGACATCACCAGCCTATCTGCATGGGTTGCTGTGGTAACGACAGTAACTACTTGCGCCGGTGACGCGGCTTTCCAACGCGGAAGCATGAGAAATGGAGATCCATCATCTCGCCATCCAAACAAAGTGCCAACAGACAATTTATTTCAGCGTCTGTCCACGGACTGTTGTTCTCCGTATTGTCCTCCATGTCCATAAAGTAAGTTCTTTCTTTGATACCGCTCTCTCTGCTGCACCGCCGCTCTGATGCACTTCCGTCACTCTGGATTTGACGTCAGCGTTGTGTGTCGCGTTACGAGTGACGCAAAAGAGACCAGAAAGCGACCAGAGCGTCCGGACTGAGCCACATCTGTAGAAATCCGATTGGAATCGCATTTCAAACCACCTCCAAATGTGGTTGGGATCTGATTTGCAAAAATCACATTTCATGTGGTTGTTTGCTGTCCAGAGTTTCTAAAATCAATCTGGATGTGCCAAAAAACGGATTTGGGCTGGCAGTCTGAACAAGGCCTTTATTACTGGCAGGCTGCACCTCAACAAAAACATTTGGATCATAGGAAAGAGTTTTTACTTCTTTCATAATAAGCAAAGTGAAGTAAGATAAGGCAAAGTTTGGCATAATAACTGTGTTCCTGTTTCAAAATAAAAAATAGTAGGCTATGTGTATCATATCATTTTGAAAAGATTTTGCGGTTTTGAAGTATATTGACTATAAAACTATATCTAGTTTTAGATTATATCCTAATACAATCACAATTTGGCTCATTTTTGCAGATGAACAAATACAGAGGCTGACACAGGTGGTGGCACCACAACACACCACTAGTAATAAAATAAGTAACCCCCATTTAACTACGCAAACAAAGTAACACATACTTATTTCCAACAACAGCCTGGGGGAGTTACTGAAGGAGTGGAGAGCATTACTCATTCACTTCCCCCATTCAGATGTCTCCTGCCGAGGTTGCAGCCTCCGTCACAGGACCAGAAGGAGCATCACTCTACCTGTCCAATCATGGTCTTGGCTAGGATTTCCGCTCGCTTGGGCCCACTGATGACGTCCGCTGCCTTGAAGAGAACCTGGGCTCTGTCCTGGACGGGCTTCAGGTCCCACTCTCGCCGCGCTGCCACGGACGCCAAGATAGCTTTGTTGAGCAGCTCCTGCACCAATCACATACAAGCAAGAAGAAACCATTTCTTGTGAGACTACGCATTCTTTGGTGCAATAAATTTGTTTATTTGGTACATTTGAGAGATTAAGAACCTCTCATGCTCCAAATTACCTTGTCAGCATAGCAGAACTTGGCCACCTTATGCGAGTGATTGAAGGGCTTTGAAAAGAAACAAAGAAAGTAAATGTAAATGACAGCTATTAAATTACAGAAGATAATGAATCTTATCAAGAAAAGATAAACACAGCTGATAACAGCAGCATGACAGTTATTGCAATTCAGCTCGCAAGTCTTTCACTCTCAGCTACCTTTTGGGCAAACAAAGTACAGTAGCACAGTGGATTTACATACATACACACTACTATTACAGCGGTTTACTCCACTCACAGATAACTGATATCTGATGTCTTTGGTCCACACATGTTCGTCTCCAACCACACAGGGAATCTCCTCTGTCTTCCTTTTCAGATCGTCCAAGGCCTGAGAAAACAGACGCATGACAGCACAGGCACAGCACATGAAGCTGAACTTGCAACAGAAAAGAGTGTATGTAAATTACACATTAGTGATTGTGAAGTGATATGCATGTGCCTCCTAACCTTCAGCAGCTCTTTCCTCTCCGCACTGCCCTCATTGAATCCCAGGATCGGCTCATTCTTCACCTCAACAGCTGCACAAGGGAAGGTTTTGAACCTTAAACACACACACACACACACACACATACACACAAATGTTATGCTCCCCAAAAGCTTTACCAGTTTAACACGATATTACAGCCTTCTATAAAGACGTAATCCCATAAAATCCCATTTCTGTTCATTCAGAGTTGATCTCCCCTCACTGTATTGTCGGAGCCAGGTAGCAGGCCAACAGCACACAATCAGCAGATGCCTTTGACCTGAATAGAGTTTAACTGGCCATGAAAATCTTGTTCATGGTTAGAGGATGTTGAACTCTTTCAATGAATAGACAGGAGCTCACACAACTGGTTTTACCTTGAATCCCGTTTGTGCCATGCAAGTTAATTTTGATAATCCATTTGTCAGGCTTACGGTCTTCCAGCAGCTGTAATGCGAGATAACCTTTCCACACATTAATCCTCTAACAATGGTCAACTTACAAATTGGGCAAACACAGTTTTCCAGTGGGTATTCTCAGTTAGGCCTATTAGGAGTTAGCTTTTGATGTAATAACTGGTGGTCCTGTGTAACCCAATGGGCAGAGCACTGTACTAACACTGCCAGGGTTTGATTCCCATGCTAAAAATGTATGTGTTCATGGTACTCTAAGCCACTTTGGTTAAAAACATCCACAACATGGCTAATGTTAAGTTAGAGCTGCATGTGTTGCATGAGAACAAAAGGTTTGGCTTCTGCAGCTGCAAATGCTTCTTCACTTCATTCTTTTACTCTGACTAACACCTCTTGTTTTATTCTGACTAACAGCCCTTTCCTGGGAAATTACACCACGCCAGACCGCTGGTGCCCTCGCTCCTTCATATATGATTAACTAATCCAGTCTAAACTTTCCAAACTGAAGGTCACAGCCAGGTTTGATAGTGGTCAGCTGGGGAGACAGCCAGGCTGCCAGAGGCAGGTATTTTCATACCCGGCTAAACGTTATCTTTCCTTCTCAGTTTGCCAAGCTGCATATATTTTTTATTTGAAACATGCAAAATAAATCAAAGATCTTTTTGAGGGTTCAGATTTCCCTTTTTCTGATTCTTGAATTGCCTATTTGAAATCAACCCACCAGAGAAGCCTTGTTTTATGTAGCCTACATTTTGTTACCCAGCATATGGACCATACCAGATATCTCCCTGTCAGCAGTCATGCTCTACACTCATGGCTCTGCTTGAACTGCACACATACTGCCCACCAACAGAGAAAGATAACAAACATCTGGAAGTCAGAAAATCTGGGTTACTCATGTTTTTTGTCAAAAGTTTTTACAGGTGTGTTGTGTTGTGTGTGTGTTGTGTGTGTTGTGTGTGTGTGTGTGTGCGCGCGCGTGTCTGTGTAAAAGATGATTGAGAGCCTACAAATGCTAGTGACAACTGCTCCAAAAACCTGAATATGACTTTCAGATACATTGATGCTACTTATGTGTATCCCAGTATTGTTAGGGGACATGCAACTGCAACTGACCCATGGCAAGGTTACTTCCGTGAACTGTTGCATTGCTAGACCGTCGTTAGTCATCAAAAGAATAAACAGAAAATGGTTAAAAGGCTTTGAAGCGAAACACTTCAACGTTAAATACTCGCGCTGAAGTTGCCCACTCATACCTAATAGGCTACCTTACCTCATTACATAACATGTTAGGCAATTACACTTGCATACACCAAATTAGCAGTGCCATTAGCCTAAGTTACATTACATTTCCAGCCTGCTTGTAATGTCACAAGTGTCACCTCTTAACTATCACGCGCTAGAAACCAGCGGTCATGGAGGACGGACACTGCTGTTAACGTTAAATGACATTTTGTAAGTAAAGTCAGCGGTAAGGTGAAGGTGTCTCGTGTGTGCTCATGTGAAGGTACCTACCCCCTCCAAGACTGGCAGGCAGCCGCTCTCACGCGCAGCATATTGTTTCAGGGAAAGGATGCTAAAATAAACTGATAAAATAACGAGCGAATACTCCCTCTAACTGACCAACTGACCTCACACTTGACACAAGTATCAATTTCCGATAAGGCAGGCTACATGGGAAATATTGAACGGATTCACGCAGTTGGATTGGTGTATCGCAAGTTAACACAAACTGGACCGAACCATCTCTTCGCGGGGGAGGACGCTATTTTTTTTAATAACAATATTTCCTCTCACCGTGGAAAGAACCGTTCAGTTTGAATGATACTTTCTATATGTCTTTCGATAAGTGTGTGAACAGGAAAAGAAACGCGTGACGTTCGCGTCAAAATCATAAATTTATTTCCAGAAGAGTCTCGCGTTTCTTGGATGGAACTTCCCAGTGAGGGCGAGTCGTGTACTGGCCATTCAGCGAAAGAGAAAATATCCTCGACCAATCACAGGCCATTCCATATGATGTCAGAATAGGAAGCTCTATTTTTGACATTTCCATGATCTCCTTCTCCATCCGTCTCCGTCCATCTCTTCTCTCTCATCCCTTCGTTTCGTTTTCCCCGCATAT
The DNA here is from genome assembly GCA_900312565.1 of Beryx splendens. NCBI lineage: Eukaryota > Metazoa > Chordata > Actinopteri > Beryciformes > Berycidae > Beryx > Beryx splendens. The sequence goes on from OMOV01115644.1 coordinate 11,613, forward strand.
TTTGCAGACCTGCAGCTTGTCATACATTTCTGACAGACGCGGGCCATCGTTTGGATAACTTTTATTACCAGGCCTACAAATGAAAAGCCACTATAATATTTCTACTGGGACTTACTTGATGCCATTATCTCCTATGGTAGTTGCTGTGGCTGCTGTGATATCCTTCCAAAATGTGGCCTATCTTTTAAAATTTGTTATACGATTACCAATTTTTTAAGTGAGGGGTGACTCTAATTAATATTAATGATTAAATACTGTATTGATCACCTCAAAGAAATTATCCTTTCATTTGAAAGCAGGGGAGTGTGATTCAGTGTTTTACTCATGGACATTTCAGCAAGGCGGATGTTTGCCAGTGTGGGGACTTGAACCAACTTCTAGTATAACTAATAATAATATACTTCCTTCTGCATATCTACCATAGGCAGCCCAAGTGTTCCATTATTGTTCCCGTATATCATAGGCTACATAACTATGCATATTATACATAACTAGCCTATGTTATGTACACAACCTCCTGGTGTGGTCCTCAAGCTTTGATTGGTTTAGATGCAGTAGAAATGCTTCCTTCCTTCCGCTCTCCCTCACTTTCTCCCTTCCTCTCTCCCTCCCTGCTTTCCTTACTTCCTTCAATCCTTCTTTCTTTCCTTCTTTCTTTCCTTCCTTCCTTCCTTCTCTCCTTTTTTTAAATTCTCTGATACCTTACATGCTTCCAATCCTAAACGTTTTGAAATGAAAATAAACTGAATACAGAAGAATATATACATTTTGAAAGAAATATGCCTACTTTGAATGTTATATTACGCACGTATGTTTTTTATTTGTAAGGGAGCACGTTCTACTGAATAGCACTGTAGAACCCTGCCTGTGTAGAGCAACAAGGTTTCCACAAGAGGGCGCTATTGCTTGCAATGTGAAATACAGACAGCTTTATGTTGTGTTAATTTTCCACCTTAAGTCAGTGAGAATGCGTATATTTTGCAGGTTGCCAGCTTTCCAAACACATACAGAGCACAACATTAATTGTGCATAATGATACAGTGGTTCGCAAGGAGTTGCTTTACAAATCCGTTATGCTTTTGGTTCATAAAGTAAAACTATTATGTGGATTAATGTATGTGGATCAGAAAATGAGTGGCCACTTGTAAGACTTTGTCAGTTTTGTGCTGTTGCATTAACTGCAGTCAGATTTTTAAATGTCCAACTTCTCAAGGTCATTAATAAAGCTGCTCAATCCGACTTTGAGAGCATTTGTACTGAAATGGGATCTTATTGAAGGCCTGCTCATTTCAAAGGCAGAATAGTTTAAGTGGACTTGTCATTGTAAAATAGATTGGAACAGAGCATCCCTATTTCAAATACATTTTACATGACCAGCAGACTGATTAGTGACATTTGAAAGCAATCCCTATATTACTTTTTAGATGTAGCCTACTTTACTAAAACACTGGTTTAAGTTTTGTGTGCCAGAGTAGCCTACTATGGCACCAATATAGCCTACTGGCAAACCAGTAGGCCTACCTGTCTGGATCTAACCCTAATTCTTAAAAAGGCCTACCACAGCTGGTAATAAGATATGACAAACTAAAGAAACGTTAATTCAGTTTTTATGCATAATTGCTCACAGCTGCTTAGTCAACCAAAACAAAAAGTGCTTCATAGTCGTAATTAGGGTATACAGAGAAATCAGCTGAATGAGAGAGCTGAAACAACCGAGCTCTTCCTACTTGTGACTTTATCCCTGTACATTTACTTACATTTATATTAGTGGTTATTTGTTATGGTGATTACCGACTTGAACTCATAGGTTAGCCAGCTTTATGTTGGCACTACACCGCTGTTTGTAACAGGTGCCTGCTCTCAGTGTCTTCTCATCATGTTTGCCTTCGCGTTCTGCCGTCCGACGTATTTTGAACCAACTGACGCTCCGTGGCGGGGAAACCGTTTGACAAGAAGAGGACTGTTGTGGCAGAAATTAGCTTATTACACACGGCAACAGCCTGTTTAACATATCCGTTTTTACTCAGTGTAAATAAGCAAACCACGGGGACATTTTAGCTGGAGGAGAGGCTCGTTTAAACAGAAGGGACCGGTAAGTGTTGCTATCAGCTATCCGTCTGCACCGCTCAGCAAGCCCGAACACAGGAGCTCCAGCCCGTGTGTCTGTGGCTGTCACTGAGTCATTAGCCAGGTAGCTAGCACGGCTTTGCAAGATGCAGTGTGAGTTAGCTATGCAATGCTATAAATGGTAATGGATGTGTCTTGCGATTTGGCTGACCTTAAGCCGACAGCGAGTGCAAGCAAAGGATTTTATTATGCCATGTAATTGCATTTTAGCGGCTAACTAAGTGTGTACGCTCTCTCCAGAGGAGGGGCAGCCGGGGCTCGCAGGGGCAGCTTAGCTAACTAGCAGGCTAGCTAGCCGAGGTTTGACTTGGCTTGGCTGGTGGCTCTGAGCTCATCACACTGGTATCTAAGCTGCCGTCCAGAATAGTAGTCTGCAGTGTTGACATGTCATGGACAATATGTCTGATGTTGTTGTCACTTGATCATATGTCATGACTAGCCCAGGCAGTAGCTAACTAGCTAGCCTGTGCCAAGCCATTATTTTCCAGACTGCCTCTGTGTTTACCACACATATTACATCCAGTTGCTGTAACAGACTGGACTCAAACCTGTGTCCCACACACACTGAGCTGTTGAGCAACCTGTCAGTCAGCCAGAGGAGAACTTTACAATAAAGCAAAACCGAGGAAGGAGCCCTACCTGGGTCGTTAGTAGTAACGTAGTATAGTCCAAGTGCAAGTCCAAGTGCAAAACACATATCCAGGTGCTTTTTGAGAATGGGCACTAGGTATGCAGAGAACCAGCAGACAAGGAAATCTGTCTTTGTAGTTATCACCTTAGTGAACTTGGAGCTGTAGAGAAGACAACCTTGTAAAAGTGTCCAATGCACACACAAGTGGTGAATAAGTTAAAAAGCCAAGAGGAGAATTGGACCTGGACATTGGATGTGGTAGGGCATACTAGGTCTCACGCATGGCTACTTACTCATACTAGCAACAATCTTTAAAGTTACCACAGCAGGTGTTTGTACCTTGTTTCAGGTGTAACACTAACTGCAATCTCAATCATGACAGCTGTCCATGAAGCCTTTGTACTAGTTATTCTACCAAATACACACATAGTTTGTATAATGCGTCAGGCTTATTATAGTTGTTGTCTGCTAAGCGACAGATTGCTATGTGTGTGTTCTCCTCTCTGCTGGAGGTTGAAGAGAGTAGTGTTGTAAGATAAGTCAGGCTGCATGATTTCTAATGTGTGTCCAAGTTTGAGTGTGTTTAACACAACTCTTATTTGGGAAATACCTGCCTCAAAAGCTAGAAAAAAAGAAAGAGAGAACAGTGTTGTCATGCCAGCAAAAACTTGGCATACAGAGGTACCCCAAATTCAGGCTGTTGTGACACCACTGCCCTTTCCTTGTTTTTCCTTATAGCTTTGAGAATAAAACAACCCTATTCTGAATTCCTTTAAAAGTTTTTGTCTTTGTCTCCCAGCCGTGTATGGGCCAGGTGACTCCAGCCAGGCAGAATGAGCTCTAAGGGGGGCGGCACTGCCCTGACCCGCCGCAACTACAGACTGGCATCAGACACAGACAAACCTAAAGCCACAGGTACGTGCGGGTATGAGACTATAGCATGTACAGGTAAGCTACAGACATATTTAAAGGGTCATTAAGTAGCCTAACCTATGACTTTTATTGACCTCTATCGGCAGCCAAGGGATTTGCAACAACATTGATATTTTTCTGGTACAGCTTACGGTAGCCTGTAACGGGCAGAAATAAAGGTCACATTTTCACAATAGAATGAGTAAGCTAGTTAATCAGAGCAGAGATCCAGCAGAAACGTCTAGTGGAGAGGTAATTTATCACTATGCATATTAATATTGCTTTGTCATTTGCCATCTGTCATTTTTGGGCAAGAACCAAACGTGCCAATCGCTCACTCGTAGTACCATACTCCGTCTTAGAGCAGTTCGAAATGCATGGGTGTGTGTGTGTGTGTGTGTGTGGAGGGGGTGGGGGTTTACAAAACAGAGAGGAGAGTACGGGCCAGAAAGTTAGTTTTGAAAGCCAGAAATCTCAGCACCCGGCAAAGTAATCACTGAATAACTGTTATTGCTGTACAAGCTATTAAACCCCCTGCAGATTTATTATGAGTATTTTGTGCTATGGGACAGTAAAAATCTTACTGATTGCACCTCTAATTATGTGAAACAATGGACAAATCCAAGACAAAGATGATGCGCAAATAAAAAACAGACAAATCTGAAACTATAGGTAAGGACTGCTGCAAGATTTTGACCAGATATACAGGTAAGGCAGAGCAACAGACAAAGACAGCAGGTATTTTGGGCATGCAACTCCCGTTCATTTCTACAGTTTTCCTGTTTTATTTCCTGCTTTTTGTGTCACAGTGTATTATATTGTATATGTCTAATTAGAAGACATGGACAGTCAACTGATAATTGAAGTTGTATGCCATTCTTTCTTCCCCTCTCTTCCTCTCTGTCAGGTATAGTGAATGAGAAGTTACTGAGCGACTACCTATACCATGTGTTCCCTTCCACCAAGCAGGGACCTGCACTGGCTTCCCTCAGGTAGCGTACCGACTTGATCTTCAATCCTATATCCCCTGGTCTGCCAGTAGCCCCACCACAGTAGAGTCTCATCAGTGTGTCTGGTGATGTTGTGTAGTGGCTACGTCCCTGTCTCCGGGACTACACTTTCTCCTGCTGGCCTAGGATTGAGTCTCATCAGAAACTTCTTTCCTTCGTTTCCCCTAAACTGTGTCCCTCTCTGCTTTGTTAGTGTCCCTCAGTAAAAGCTGAACCCCTCACTCTTCTTTGAAGCTGCACTAAGCAAGTTTTTAAAGTAAAAATTCACCCCGTCGTATCGGCCTAAATCACAAAGTGGGGCTAGAGTAGAGAAGAGAGATTGTGAAATTGTGGTGTCAGGTTTGGACACTTCTTCGCCCACATGGAGTGACAAATTGAAACTTGAGAGTGAAATACAAACTGTCTCCTAAGCAGCAGTGAGCAGCGCTGTGTCCGGAGAAAGCTGGACTCATCAGATCTTTGCCTCTCTTGTCCCTTTGTTATTCTTTGGTATAAAGCATCACAGACCGACTGGGCCGATGAACCTGAGCATGCTTTGTGCAGTTTACTGCCATCACATTACATGATTTCTGAACTGAAGTTCAAATTTTTCAAACTCTCGTTGCCATTTGGAGTTGCCAGCGTATGAAGTTGCCCAGTGTAATAAATAATAGATTAGTAAGTAAGCTCACAAATCTTTGTGCAGGGGTTATGCACTTCCTGATGGCCTGATGAAGCTGCATTGTAGGCTAAAGCTTTGTTTCTATTTTGGGTCACAATGCTTCGTTGGTCCTTCCTTACTCCGTTTTTCTTACTAGCCAGCATGCATGCCTGAGATTTCGATTAACAAGGTTCTAGTGTGTTCCCACTAATGGCTGGGCTGTTCTGGCCAAGCCTCCAGGCTTGCACACTTCAACATTTAATCTGGTAATATGCTAAAAACCCAGGGCAGTGTACTGTATGGTGCTGTGCCTACGGCCCATCCCAAAGACCTATCCAGACTCACCCATCTCAAACTGTTGTCCCTGATCAAAAATCACATACTATCATCTTGTATCACTTGTCCCTTTTTGAATTTAGATTTGCACTATAAGCTCCCTACATGCTCTCCACATACCACTGTGTTAAAGAGCATGTGTGGCTGTCGTGGTTCTATACTACTGTTGTACATGTGTTTATTCAGTTTGAGCAACAGTTGAGGTAGGAAGGAGTCTGGTCAGCGCTATTGGGTTTCACAGTTGTTGTGCTTTTGTGTTGATGTCTTGAGCAGTAGATTTGAATCATAGCTCAGTCACAAGTGCTGAGATGTTGACTCTGTGAGTGTGTGTTTGTGCGTTTATGTGAGTGTGTGTAAGACAGTTTGTACCCTGACCTAGACTAGTGTTACGGTGCCCTAGAGCCACTGGCCCCTTTCCCTAAGCCAGGCAGACTCATGTTACCCCAAGCAGCTCTATACATAGACACACGCTCGCACGCACGCACGCACGCACACACACACACACGTGCGCACCTAGGGTGGGCGATATGGACAAAATCAGTGGGCTGGGCAGCTTACAGCGCCCGAGGACCAACTTCATTTGCCGTTGTCGCTGGTCAGGCGATGATCTTCTGCATGTTTTTAGTGGGGGTCCTTACCGATGTTGTATGGAGGAAACCCCAAGTGAGCACGGGGTGAACATGCAAACTCCGCACAGAAAGGCCCTTTTTCTCGAGATAGCCCACCCACACCTGTGTCTCTAGTTAAGGGTGTATGACAGCATATGGAAAGCTTCGCTGCCCAAGGTCCCTCTCCACTGGAAAACATTGCTCTCTCCTCTACCCGCTTTCATTCTTCTCTTAAAGAGCAACAGCAAGGCTTTCCTTGGCTTTTAGTGAGACTTAGGTGACAGCATTTCCAGCAGATTGGGTTTCACATGGGGATGAGGTGTGATGTGGCTGGTGATAGTTAATTTTGGGGATTTATCAGCCACTCAGTCCTACTGACTAAAACGTTATAGTGTCCTTCTCTGCTTATAGTTTGCCAGTCCTTTCAGGGTTGGCGTTTGTCAATCATCCCAGAGTAGGATTGCTGACCTACAGTCAATTTTTCCTTTCATATTATGATGAATGACAATAACCAGATGGAATTGGATGACAGCCTTATCGGTTGGACTGATCGCATGCATATTACAGGCAGTGTTGGGAGTAATGTGTTACACATTGCTGTAATCACATTACATTTGTCTGTAACACAGTAATGCTACATGTTACGGTTCCTAAATTCAGTAATCGCATTACAGTTACTAATCAAACAATTATGTCGTTACTTGCGTTACATAAGTTCTTCAGTTATCGCAGTCTAGTGCGCCCGTGGAGAGGCTCTTCAGCCTGGGCAGTCTGTGCTAACTCCGAGGAGGAACAGGTTGTCTGACAAACGATTTGAGAGACTCCTCCTCAGTAGAACCACTGCTTTAGTGATAAACACATCAAATAAGGGGGACAGAGGAAAGAAAATGAAAAATTAATAGCATTGATTATATAGCAAGAAAGTGTCATAATTCCCACATTATTTTTAATTTGCCCCAATAGATGTAGTTAATGTTCTACCCTTGAGTTCCGTATGCAATGTTATTTGCTGCCTCCTCTTCCTCCTTCTACTGCTAATCTTATTCTTTTTTTTTCTGCTCCTCTTCCATCTCCCGTTCGACCTCTTCTCCTTCCTCCTCTTCTCTAGGAAACCTCTTGGCTTCCAAGATCTTGGGGCTCACCTGGAACGACTGCTGTCTGAGGGAGAACCCACTGAGGAAAGCAGAGGTACACACACACACTTACGCGTATACACACAGACACAAACACAGATGCTTGCAACCACACAAACATGCAACACACAACACACATTTTGAGTCTTCGGTTTCCTCATTTCTTTCCACACTGTCGGTAAATGCTCGTTATTCCATCTGTTTCAGCTGCTGATCCTTCCCCCTCCTTACTGTCCTTACTGTCCTTACTGTCCTTCAGGGTTTATTTAGAGAGTAATTACATGTAATTGCATACGTATTGTAATCAGCCTCCCTCTGAGAAGCAGCCATAGTCTGGTGTTGCATATTAAATGGCTCTGGGTGGTCACACCTTGGGAAGCAATCAAATATTTCTACCTGTCTCTCCAAAAACAGCTGGAGTCATGATTAAGAGGTGGTGTATACTTTGGTGGTGTGGCTGGGGGGGTTCTGCACATTGACTGATACTTAGAGTACGTTGGGCTTGGTGGTATACTATAAATTGTATGAATCTGTGCAGCAAAGAAAAAATCTCTAATGTATTTATTTGGTTTTATTCTATTTATGACATGAATGCATCAGTTTTACACGATGCCAAGACTGCGTTTTACTGAATGATGGTTATGGTTAGATCATTTATATTGATAACACTTTCTACGGCGTGTTTCTAGTTCTAGTGTATTCTCTTACTGGGCTGCCATAACCATCCCCTGGTCTTTAAGCGAACTTGAATTTGTAAGACAAAACGAGGGGGGGAAAAAGATTATTCTTTGTCGCACTCCAGTATCCCGTGTCCCTTAGACCCCTCATTGGTCCTGGGTTAGCTGTACAGACTGAACGTACACCGAGACTAGGCTCTGCCATCGCACTATCACTTAGCAATGTTGGCTATCTTTCTGTTTCAGCAGATCAGCCCAATGAAGGTCGTTTGGGCCCTCCGACTGTAGTTCTGGATCACACCAGCGGCTTCGAAGGACTTCTGTTTGTAGACGATGATCTCCTCGGGGTGAGATTGCATATTATACACTGGGTAGTTTCAGCCAAGTAGGACAGTAATCCTTTATTAATTGCAATCCCAGCTCTTTAGTTAACAACCTCTCCTGTTTTCTGCAGTTTATGATTCCTATGCTTGTGCACTACTTGGAGGAAAACTTCTCAGGCAGTAACCGTTACCACGCCACATACCTATTACATCACCATCATAACTATAACCACAGTAGAGTACGCCCTCTCAGCTATTATTTCTACATGGAACGATTTTTATCCTGTCTCTACATCTGTGTTCCCTTATTCAGTCTCCTTTCCTGCTCCGCGTTTAATGAGATGACAGCTCCTCCGCAGAATACGGTCTTGGAATACATCATCTAACCAGTGACTTGCTTTGTGTTTTAATGCTTCTAGGTCATCGGCCACAGCAACTTCAGCTCCATCAGAGCTACCACATGTGTATATAAAGGTAAACGCCTCTCAGACAGGTCGAGCAAACTTCAGCCTCTGTATATCCCAATTTATATCACGAGAAGTGCAAACAGATAGACTGCATGGTCTAGAAGAGGCAATGTCATCGTTCCTTTGGATTACTGCATATAAAGTAGAAAGTGTGAAAGGATTTTTTTTGGGCATGTGCCTGATTACTCGTGGTGCATACATACTTGCCTCATAGTTATCAAGTGATGGGTCAAATTCAAGATGTTAATGGTAGTAGTAGTAGTAGTTCTTACGCTCTACACTGGGGAATACCACTTGGTCATTGTTATGCTCAGGTATTCCAAGAAACAGTGCACACACCAGCACAAACAACACAAAGACGTAAGCACAACACAACATGAACCATGTGGTGGCCGTGTGCTTAACCGTCATCGCCATACTGTTGTGTTTCATGTGAAGTTCTTTACGTCTATAGAAATGTCTTTATGTCTTTAGAAAACGGGCCGGAGTTTTTTAAGCAAATACTAACGTATCATGCAGTGTGTTGTATGAGGGTTAGGAGGTTGTTCTTTACAGCAGATTATTATCAGTTCGGTATTTATGGGCACACACATTCCTGATCAGAATAGACACAGGGCAATGCACTATTTCATTGCATTCTTTACACTGTATTCATTCATAGCAGAGCAGCAGAGTGTGATAGCAGAGCAAGAAGATTACCACCAAAGCTACAGTGAATAACAGTATAATTTAGCCTCTGCATGTTTAGAATTGGGAGTAGTTTTGATAAAGTATCAAAGAAAACCCTTTTTTTCATACTGATTCTCTCTCTCCAGGGAAATGGGCGTACGAAGTGCTGATCTCCTCCCAGGGGCTGATGCAGATAGGGTGGTGTACGCTCAACTGTCGCTTCAACCAGGAGGTACACACAAACACACACACGCACGCACGCATGCACACACACACACACACACA
>OMOV01115645.1:1166-12356 GCA_900312565.1 Beryx splendens
AAGTAAGAGCGAGGGTGGTGGTGGGGGTGGGGGGCAGGGGCGGAGAGAGAGAGAGAGAGAGAGAGAGAGGGAGAGAGAGAGGGAGAGAGAGAGGGAGAGAGAGAGAGAGCTTTTGGTTCTCACGCTGACTAACTAGTCATGTGATCGGATCAGCTGATCACATGATCACATTCCATAAACCAACATGGCCGTGATGTATAGGATTGTAATGTAGTCAGATTCCAGGCACATGATTGGTTACTCTTTCCAAGGTAAAGCCAATAGCAATATTAACAGCTAGAAAGGGGATTCCCAGTCAAATCAACATTATTACATGATAATTATGCAACAGTTAAAGGTTATTCCTTTATATACTTCTGTCAAATCAGAGGACACACTAATGCTAGTTTTTATAGTCACAGTTATAACCAGTAACCCCGTCTTCCTTTCATTTGGGATTACATGGGGAGTTTCTGGGAAGGTTTTTTGTGCAATTTCCAACAAAATGTCAAGAATTCCTGTCTGGTGGAAGCGACATTTATAAAGCAGCAGAGGAAAACGAAGCCTGCTGATACAAAGAAGCTGATAGGCCCATAGGATCCAATAGGTGGCTCCAAATAGGTGCTTGTCAATGCTAAGAATGTCTTTTTGTCAGTGGCTCATTTTATAAATAACAACTCTTACATTTAAACGCTATTTATCATCTTAGTAGTTGAATTAGTGAAAGCCGTCTTTTATAGGCTACGGGCCGCTTATTGCTGTGAAAGCGCACCTAGACGCGCAGGTAGTCTCCAGCGTTCAGGCTGGGTTAAAAACAACACTACTGAACAGCCCCAATACATATTTGAATGTAGATTTGTCATTGTACAGTCCTTTTTGTTTCAGACTCTGCTGATGAGGAGCTGCTTGTGAGGCAAAATCAATACTGGCTGGCCTGCCTGGAGGATGAAAACACACACACACACACACACACACTCTCTCTCTCACACACACACACACATGCCAGGCTTCTGGAGTGCTGGGTAGCCTATTAGGTAACAAGCAATAGAGGACAAACGCAGCACAGAATCCCCTTCAAACTTCAAAAGGTTACTTAGTGCTTACCAGGTATCGAACAATACTGGCCGAACCTGGACCGATCATACATTTCCATCCTTGAATGCCCACCCACTATCTATATTAACTCATTAAAGGCCCAACCTGTTATGGTGCCTCCTGCTGAAACATTACCGGCTTTGTTTACACTGTGATTAACTGGAATGAAGACATTTTGTTCATCCTGAGATTCAGCGTCTGAGCTTTTGATAATAATAATGTGATATTAGAGACATTCTGTTCGCTCTTGCCCTCCTCCACAGGGAAGTCAGAGGTCAGGTTCAGCTTGAACACTTGAATCTGGACCTTCTGGTTGAAGGATGAACTCCCTAATCACTACGAAACTCAAGGACTGACAGTAGGTGACAGTCAAGCACGTTTTACACAGATTTTGAGGCTGTTGAAAATGTGCATTTCTAACATTTGTAAAACTTTTAACATCCCTTTTGAATAATGATGGGTTGTGAAAGCAACAAAAAGTCAAGCAAAATGTAGATGGTGCAATAAATTCCAGATATTAAAAGTAATATTCCACTGGTCGTACTAGACAGTATTATCATTCTCTACTCTTCTCTCCTCATCCCACCATTAGCTTGTTTCTCCCTATGATCAATAGTTTCGTGACATGCTTACAATTACCAGCAGTTGGAACAGAGAACAATAACCATTTGATCATTTAGGATGCTATCACAGCAAAACATAAACTAGCCTACATATAATATCCTATCGGTTTTTAATACCATACTAGATGAAAAATCTGAAAAAAAGTATTGTAATAATCCCTATATTTCTAGGTATACCATAATAAGACAAAAAAATACCATAAATTCACTATAAACTCACTACTGAGTACCACAGACACACTCGTCCCTATGGGAATATTATAGGAATATTATAGTGATACTATAGGAAATTTAAAAAAACAAAGTATGATAAGGTCATTATGACCGCACTGCTTAGGCTACTCCAGATATCAAAAGTAACATTCCACTGGTCGTACTAGACAGTATTATCATTCTCTACTCTTCTCTCCTCATCCCACCATTAGCTTGTTTCTCCCTATGATCGATAGTTTCGTGACATGCTTACAATCAGCATCCATGCAATATTTGCATTGGCAATGTTTTTGAAAAATGTTGTATACATACTATACAGCCACTCTGAGGTCAGACATACGTTCTTTTTGGGCGTGCGCGTTCCTGTAAGTTCATTTTTTGGGGAGATTACATGGAAAAATAGAAATTCCACGTGGAATCAACCAGCTTTTTCTCGATTCTTGAAGAGTTGACATTTTGGAGGTACGAGGTTTTGTTGACCGCAGATGAGAAAATTAATGCAAGAATGAAAAGATATCTGTGTCACTCACCGTTTGAAATGTGGCTGTACGAGGAGCTGCTGGAGGAGTGAGCTGCTGTGCTTCCATTTTGCTCAGCTCTCTGGGGAACAATCCTAACACACACACACACACACACTCGTGCACACATGCAGCATGCACGTGTACACACACTCTCTGTGTGTTGAACCCAAATCACCATGTACTCAAACACTTGTTCTATTTTCCCACTCTCAGACCATCTCTTTCGCACATACACACACACACAGTCAGACAATCCTTGTGTTGAACAAATCATACACACACACAGACACAAACAGTCTCTTCCTCAGACACAGACACATACACTATCTCAAAGACACACACATAATCTCTTTCTCTCCCTCGCTCTCTCACACACACACACACACAACAAACACACACATACACACACACTCGCTCTGTGTTGAACAATCCCAACGTTTGTGTCTGACAAAGCTCCCTTCTCCTTCCTCAGTCAAAGGCCTGTCTGTCTGAACGCAAGCCTCAGTGGGACATTCACATTCTGGAGAAGAACGCAAACCAACACTGAAATATAGCATGTATTTACACACACTCACACTCACATTATTGTATAACTGCGATGTGCATTGGATTCACATTTCATATTTCCATGTGGTTGTGGTCAGAAAACAGAATACGAAACACCTGTGTTTTAGATATACTGTGTATTTCATACAAAGATGGCACAGTGAAATACAGCATGGATCTGAAGGTCAGTCCCTAACATAGGCTGTGTGAGCAGCCAGAGAAGCTACTTTGATAAATATCAGAGTCAGTAATAAGCGCTGTGCAGATGACACACAACAGTATTTCTCCCTCCAGCCCAATGAATCTAGCAAATTGTCAGTTATTTAAAACTGCTATGAAGGACTGGATGTCCAAAATGTTCTCCAACTCAACTGGAACCTCCTCTGGATCACCTAAGTGGGATGGAACCATCATTACTGTTATTAGACACACGGTGTTCACCTGCTATGACACGTCAAAATGGCTGCTGTGAAAAAGGTCTGTTGTGGCCTCTCGCCACTGACTCCCAGTGAAATACAGGCTTGATTTACATTCTTCTTTTAACGTAGAAGGCATTGCATGCTCACTGCAGGACCACTGCAGGACCCTCAGGTGCTCAGAGCAGGGACTCTTGACTGGCCCAAGGTCGAGGCTGAAAAGTAAAGGTGATCGTGCCTTCGCCAGCATGGCCCCTAGACTTTGGAATAACCTTCCTCAAAGCCTTAGGGAGGCCAAATCAGTCCACACATTTAAAAAGCATCGTACAACTCAGCACTTTTATGTTGTCTCTGAATTTTCTTAATTGTATGTTGTTATAACTATGTTGTGTGTATTTGTGCATTATGCATATTATGCACAGACATAAATGAGATGGATACATAATTATCTGGCTGAGACGCACTGGAGGGCCTGGAACAGCAGCTTGGTCTATTTGTATCATCATAGAAAGGAGTCATCATTCACTACAAGCTCATAAAATATAGGACTTTATTAACAGAGCACGTCACTGGAAGAATTATGTCATGACGGACCCTTGTGCAATAATTTTTAGGGCCCTCCCCTCCCCAATTGGCTGTTGATAAATTGTGTAATTGTGAAATTGAAATTCCACAACGAAAAGTCTCTCGGGCCACTTTTAGGTGTTCACAGATACAAAATGTATCGTTTCATGAGACACGGGGTTTTACATGGATTTTACATTTGAACCTGTAGCGTAAATTCTGCGATGTAAAGTTTTATAACGCCGTATAAACTCTGTAATTCCACCAGCAGATATGCGAAACTATGCCTACAGGATACACACCATTACATTTATATATTTCAATCTCAAGAGAGCAGCTTCCTCGATTATTTCACGTACAGAAGAAGTAATGTAATGTAAAGGTGAAACGTCACTGTAACGTCCACAGCGCTGTGGAAAGGACACTTTGTGATGTTGTATGGGGAATGTGTGGGAAGTTAAACCTACACAGCAAAGTCCAAAAAGTAAAGATAAAAGGGCACTATTAGGGGTGTAGGTGCATTTTAATGTCCAACGTAAGGTAAGGTGGAACGTATACCGTAGCTTTGCACTTAACAGGTGAAAATTCACTGTAAAGTTCACACTGTAAGTTTGTTAAGTGGAAATTGTTCCACAAGGCATCTCAGCTGGGCAGCTCTAAGTCTGTCCCCGGGGCTTCCTTATCATAGCGTCTGTATATTCAGATCCTAATGGAGACAAATCCTCATCCAGTCTGATTTCTTCTGCTGTGACATTTTACGAATACAGAATGAAGCACTGTAACTGTCCCTCAGACTACTTGTAGGTACGTCGATTTAAAGTCTGTCCCGAGGGCATTCTTAGCGTTGCATTTATAAATGCCAGAGTTCATGAGCACAGGGTTCTGTATGACCAGACTCCCCTCCTCTGTCATGTGGATCCCTCCCTGCACCGTGAACCGGTTGTGGGGAACCAACGTGGTGCGTCCGGGCAACGTCCACGAAATATCTGGTTTGGGAATACCAGCTGCAACACAACTTAACATCACTGGCGATCCTCGGTTGACCCTGGTGATGGAGGCCGGCGCGTTGGTGATGCGCGGCGGGAAAACCATCACTGCGACCGGGTAGGACAGCGTCGACGAGCCGAAAGTGTTGGAGGCTTTGCAGACGTACGTTCCCTTGTCAAAGGTGGCAACCTGTCTGAGCTGGAGTGTCCCGTTGGCTAGGAAAGAGACCCGGCCAACGGTTTGGTATTTGTCCAAAACAAGGCCATTGGGAAGGGTCCACGTGATCGACGCCTGCGGCCAGCCATCCACAGAGCAGGGCAAGTTCAGGCTCTGGCCATAGGTGATCTTCATCCCACCTGGGAACAAAATTAAATTATGATAATAGATAGATTTCATATAGCAATGTGCGGAAGAGGATTAGGGCCACATGTGAAAAAGTTATTTGAGTTCTGAAATTAATCTCAAAATTCTGACTTTTTCTTAGAATGTCAGTTTTTTTCTCAGAATGACTGTCTTCTGACTTTAAACTCAGAATTCTGACTTTAAATTTAGAACTCTGACATTATTCTCAGAATTCTGAGATTAATCTCTGAGCTCAAATATTTTTTTCACGTGGCCCCGATTCTCTTCTGTAACAATGTGCTGACACACCCGCTCAGAGATAAATTTAAGTAATCTTTTCAGCAATTGAGAAAACAGATTTTCACACCGATGCTCTGTATTGTTTTGTTTCACTTTCTCAAGATTTAAGCAAGATTTCTGCTGCACAGTGATGAAATATAAAAACATACCTGTAGATCCTCTGATCACCGGCTTTCTGCCTGCCTCCAGGGCGTACCGTTTCTCTGCTTGCCCTGCTACATTTTTTGCCAGGCACCGGTACACTCCCTTATCACTTGCAACTGGTTGCGAGATCCGGAGAGTCCCGTTTCCCAGATGATGGGTGAAGCGCTGGAGTCTAACGCCAGGCGGTAACATGGTCCCGTTGGGTAGGACCCATGCAAACTCTGGGTGGGGCTTACCCCGAGCGGGACACTCCAGGGTCAGCTCCCCGCCGTCTTGCTTGATGGGTAAGATTTCAATATTGGGAACAGCGAAGCTTGGTTTCTCGGCCAGCGACGCCACATCTAATTCGACCAAAAGTGAAGCTTCGCCCAGATGGTTCTTAGCCAGACACAGGTACCTCCCTTCATCCGTTTTCCTCACCCCTCTGAGCTCCAAGCTCCCGTTCCGGTGGACTTGGAAGCGACCGCCCAGGTAGGGTGTTGGGAGCGAGTGGCCGTAAGGTGTGACCCACGAGACTCTTGGCTCCGGTTTCCCTTCCGCTCGGCAATCCAGAAGCGCCGTTTGGTAGGAAACAGCCAAAACTTTGGTGGCACTCTTCCCTTTCACTCCGCTGATAAAGGGTTCCTGGGACTCGACTTCGAGTTTCATGTTTTTAACGTCATCGCCAGCAGAATTTCGTGCCACGCACGCATATTTCCCTTGATCGCCAAGCGTCACTTTCTTGACCACTAACATCCCGTCGTCCAAAATCTGATATCTATCCGATGACGCTGATATTACGTCATTCCCTGGCGAGATCCACATGATTCTCGGCGTGGGCTCACCTGTTGCCTGGCAGCTTAACTTAGCCGACTCTCCCAACCTCACCATCACCAGCGACTGCGATTTAAATCTAATCTTTGGAGCGTCCGGTCCCACTTTGACGCTCACTTTTCTCTCGTCCTTGCCCAGTTTGTTCTTGGCGTAGCAGGTGTAGTCGCCCTCGTCTTTTTTGCCTATCTGCTGGAGGAGCAAAGTTCCGTTGCCAAAGATAACATAACGGCGGTGGCGGAGGCCGCTGTCATCGGACTGAAGGGCGTTGTTGATTAAGGTTCCATCTGGGAGACTCCAGGAAACCTCCGGATCGGGGAGGCCGGTCGCTACACAGTCCACCTAGAAAGGAAACGAAGAGCGAGTGAAAGAGTGAATGGATGAGATAGTAAATAGATGTATGAATTAATCGGTTTCATTATTATTCTGATTTGTTTGACCAGTTAAGTCAGTGGTTTTCAAACTTGTTTTGTTTTTTGTGAACTATGTTAGAAGCAAATATGCTGCTTACTGAAATACATTGTTTTATTCACCCCGTCTTACTTTGCATGGACTGGGAAATAGCTTCATATGAATACCTGGAAGTTCTCTCCGAAGGTGACCCTGGTCTGGGCGGTTCTCACGTGTTCGATCCTAGGAGGAGTCATCAACACCTCCACCTGTTAGACAAACAAGAGTTCAAGAATGTATCTTAATGTGATCAAGGACGGCATAAAGAAGCGTTTGACGTCTTGACAGCACGGTCTTTGATGGCGAGCAACAGCACAGGGCTTCACGACGAACCAAAAATGATCCTTGGCCAGAAACCGAACGGAGACTAAAGGAAAAGGTCTGGCAGCAAAGTGAACCTGCCCGAGGTCCTTAACCGTCCCTGAGGTGTTCTCACCTGGAAGAGCTCCATGTCCTCCCCATTGGGCCGCTGGAAGACACACAGATAATTTCCACCATCCAGCTCCGTTAGCTGCAGGATCCTCAGAGTCCCATTACGAAACACTGTAATTGGTCTCTCTGGGCTGGAGGGAGATGGGGAGAGGAACGAGGCAGAGATCCAAGCAGTCAATCAAATTTAATGAAAGCTGAAACCTTTTTTATTGTATTTATAAACCTGGTCAGCATTGTAGCGGTTTATGAAGTTGTAAACTGGGCATTTCTGCTACCTGTATCGATACTCCATTATGGTCTTGGAGGGTAATTGCCAGATGGTCCCTCTCGTCGACCCGGTAGACTCCGGACAGTGGAGGTAGACGGTGGAACCGTACATTGCTGAGACAGAGTGCTGCCGGGATGGGCGTGGGGCGGCGTGGCGGTTGGATGGAGGGATGGGGAGAGGAGGAGGAGGATGGCGAGGGGAGGAGGGGAGTTCTGCTCTAACCTCCAGCTGGAGAGTCCTTTTGGCGATGCCCACGGCATTAGTGGCTGAACACTCGTACCTGTGAAAAGATTGATAGCAGGGTGACTTTTGTAACCCTTCTGGGTTTCTCAGATTAACTCACACTGGTAGTCCTACCAGCTTCAATGGAGTTTTCATTTAACTGGGCTAAATGAGTAAGAGCACATTTTAATTCAAGCAGCAGATACTGACAGACTAAGTCATATGCCAATGGACTGAAAGAAAGAAACATATATAACTCCCGTACCTCCCAGCATCGGCTGGCGAAACATTCCTTACATACAGCGTCCCATTGGGGAAGACGAACAGCCTGCGACCCAGGAACTGTGATGGCTTAACATGGACCCCCGCTGGGAGCATCCATTTGAGTGTGGGCACTGGTTCACCTTTCGCCGAGCAGTGGACATACACACTCCTGCCTGGTTAGATTAGATTAGAAAACGTTAATGGGTTACCTTGACATTGCAAATATTTGTTTTTTTAAAATGTATTTATTTTTGTTTGTTGTTTACCAGCCTCATTATGGGGAGACGTTTGTGTTTTGGGGATTTGGGGATTTGGCTTGTACATTTTCATACCATACCTGGCTGAATGACCACAGTATCCAGCGCTCCCTCACTGATGCTCGGAGGCAGAGCCGCCACATGGAGATGGTAGGTAATTGTGTCAGCACCTGCTGCGTTGCTCGCAATACACTTATAGTCCCCTTTGCTGGAGAAATTGGCAGACTGAATTCGGAGAGTGCCATTTTGAAGAAGAGACACCGGAGAGAGGAGAGCGTAGGCGGCCCCGACTTCGCGAACAAACGTCCTGTCTGGAAGGATCCAGGAAATTTGAGCCGGTGGTTTTCCAGAAGCAAGGCAGTCGAAACTGACGCTCTTCCCCAGGTAGACCGCTACTTCTGCGGACTTGGGAGGTCGGATCTTGGGCGCCTCAGTCTGGACCGCCAAGGTAATCACCATGCGGTCCGATCCGAGCCTGTTCTGGGCCGTGCAGAGGTACTGGCCTCGGTCCTGGAGCTGGACGTTTTTAATGACAAAAGTCCCATTCCGGAAGACTTCAAAGCGGGGGCCGTGCTTGGTGTTGGCTGGGATGGTGGCACCTGGGGAGAAGAACCGAGAGGAGAGGAAGAGGAGGGAAAGACTTGAATTCCTTTTCATAGTCACTTGTTTGTCATTCCCTTATTATTTTTCAAAATTACAATCACATGAATTGAAAAATGACACACAACAGAAACCACCTAACCATGTGACAACTCCTGCTATTCATCTTCACATCTAACAGCTGTAAGATACAAAAATCATTTCTTAATGGACTAATACATCATCATCATCATCACTAGTATCCCATTCACCCCCACACAGAAGCAACGCCATTGTTCACATTGTTCATTACCATGTATAAATTAAACTCACAGCCTCCAGAAGAGAGAGGAGTCTGATTACTCTTTAAACCTTTATGAGTCTAGTAAACCTTGATGTGTGGAATCTCAGAGGGGTGAACCTGGGATGGAGAGTCCTTTCATTCCAAAATGTAGCTGATTTAAATATCAGCCGAATGTAGGATAACACACAAATGCAGGTACACACACACACACACCTTTGCACCACCCACGCATGCATCCACACCAATACATGCTTACTAAAAGACAAAAAAACTTCTTTTTCGTTTTCTCTCTCTCCCTCTCTGTTACAAAGATGACACATACACATTTTTGCTCTTTTTTATCTCTGTTACTCTTTCTGTCTCGCTCTCTTACCTGTGGAGACTTTGGTCCATGCCATGTTGGGTTCAGGGTTTCCTGAGGCTTCACAGGGCAGGAACACATCGCTCTCCGCCAGTACCGACACGCTAGCTGTGGTTACCGTGGTGATACGGGCCTTCACCCCACCACCTCCCACTCCCAACAGCCCCGGGAAAGGAGGCATGGCGGTGGGACGGCGAGAACTGATTCGTCCTCCTGCAAAGTTGGACACATTTAGACCACAACAACAACAACAACAACAACAACAGCTGCAAGCAGCATTTCCGGAGGCGCGGCACGCAGTGCATCAAGCAGAGTACACTGCACATCATTGCAGTTCTCATAGCATTTGATTTATTGATAGCTGTCGGGATGTAAAGAAAATATCACCAGATATTACCAAAACGGTTCTAAAAAATTCTCTACTCCAGCTTTAAATAATACATAAATGTTATTCTTCCACCAACCAATAGTGTGCTTGAATACTAGCTAAACAAAGTGGTTGCTAAGCAACACATTAGTCACAGTATGAGTGGCGATTTTTGGCAAGTGCATTAATATTCAAATGAACTGTTATGCCATCAGTTTGTGTTTAACGGGTATTTTACAATGACTCAGCCAATCAGAAGTGTTCTGTTTTATGTAATAATAATAATAAAAATTGTAATGACAAACACTTGGCCTATATATTGTTTAAAATGTATAAACTTTCAATGTCCACACATTTAAAATACATATACAGTGGTCCCTCGCTATAACGTGGTTCACCTATCGTGGCCTCGCTGTTTCGCGGATTTTTTTTAGTGTAATTTTGCATGCTTTTTTTTACAGCGTACAGTATGAACGCGCATTGTGTTCGGCGTCCTGATTGGCTAAGGGAGAACCGCACATGTGTTCGGCGTCCTGATTAGCTAAGGGAGTACAGAATGCGTTCGGCTAGCCAGATTTACATAAATGTTCAATCGCTAGCAGTGTGACTCTGACTCAGAGGAACTGTGAAATACGCGTGAGTTACTGGTAATAATTTCTTATGTGTCAAACCTCGTAGATTGATCATTAAAATTAAATTTGTTAAAAATGTTTGGGCTTGAAAACAGGTTTTGATCTTTGGTTTCATTTACTAATATTGTACTTATTTTTTTAAATCTGCGAAAGTTTGAACTTTGAGAGTGTTTAAATAAGAGAGAACTGTGAGAAAATGTTAATGCCTGTCTGAGAAAAGTGTATAACAGTGTGTGGCTAGGGGTTTTACGGCCTTAAAACATGTATAATAATTGTAAAAAATAAAGCTGATTACTTCGCGGATTTCGTCTATTGCGGGTTATTTTTAGAACGTATCCCCCGCGATAAACGAGGGACCACTGTATTTTCAACAGTGCACTTACCTCCAACAGGCCACCGACCTCCATACACAACCCCAGGGGTGGTGTGGGGGCGAGGGAGGGAGGTGGGGAAGACACCAGAGAACGATGATGAGGGGGGTTTAGCAGGTTTTGGAGGTGTCAGGGGGAGAGAG
>OMOV01115651.1:4000-15968 GCA_900312565.1 Beryx splendens
TGTCACTGTGCTCATAGAGAATTTTGCCTGGCTTGTTCATGGAGAGCGCTGTACATATGTATGTCTCTGTCTCTCTCTCTCTCTCTCTCTCTCTCTCTCTCTCCCTCTCTCTCTCTCTCTCTCTCGCGCGCTTTCTCTCTCCATTAGCCAGGCCAGCTATTAATCTCTCTGCCGGAGTCCTGCCTCCTCACAACCTCAACTGTTCTGGACAGCTACCTGGGAACATACATCAAGAGGTGAAGACACACACATTCACACACACACACACACGCACGTATAGATTTAGCCATGTTAAAAGCCTTAGTTCTGACAGTGGTGTTGCACTGTTATTGCACTGTTGCTCCACCCACACAAGCACATGAATGGAAACTCAGTAACATTACAGGATAGAGGTAGCATGTTGAGGGAATTCTACATTTGCTATGACTGTATACACATGCACACTCAGATGCCGAGGCCAGCCTTAATCATACACTAAAGCAAGCAAGATTTCCTGATTGATTTGCCTTTGTTGACACTAAAACCCATAGTAGGCAGGCAGACCACATCAGGAAGTATTCCGGGAGGTGTTTCATCATTTCCTCATCCAGTCCAGAACTCTGATCCTGCTAGCTCATTGCTAGATGAGGCCTGACTGGTGTCAAGTCCATATGTAAATCTTCCACTGGATTGAAAGTCCGTTTGGAGACTGTTAAGTAGGGGAGCCAGTGGTTTTGAAGACCAGACAGATTAGTTTGACTGTGTGGATTTGCATTAAGGTATTTCTGCTCTCCTGGCCTTCTCTTCACCTCTCCACCTCTCCTCCAATCCATCCCTGGCTGCGGTGAAGCAGCTTATTAACCTTTCTGAGGCCACAGGCATCCGTAGGATGAAAAGACACCGTGGACGCAGTGTGTAAGACAAATTAACCTTCGAGGATTGATACGCCTTGATTTAATTTTAATCACACTAAGCAGCGAAGCGCACTGGAAATTTCATGTCCGAAGCGAACGTGGAGAACATATTACACTTTTCATCTGTGTTCAGCTGTGTTGAAATGAGATGTCAGCTGGCTGAGTAGCAATGGGAATCTTTCTTCCCTTGTGGATGTATTCTAGTGCTTCTACATCCTTTATTGTCTCGTTTTTTGTGATCTTTTTCCGTATGGATCAGATCTAGCAACGGCATGCTCCTTTTCCTGAGTACGTTTTGTTATTCATATTTACTTCAATAGATACTGAGTTAGAAATATGTTAGAAATAGCTGCCTTTGTTTCTATCTCTATCTCTTCGTCCATCTAATCAGTTGTTTATTTTGCACAGTGTGTGATTGGCGCTGTTGTACGTTGTTGCATCAGAGACACGTTTTTCCTTCGTTCTCTGCAGGTGTTGACCCGTCAAGCTAAAGGTCACTGTGGTGAAGCCACCCTGCAGAAAACGTTCGAGTGAATTAGTGGGCATCAAACAAAACCCACAAAACAAAACAGAACACACATACACTCAGCCACGTATTGAACATAATATAATGTAATGCATAATGTAACAATATTATGCAGGAAACACACAGATGCAGACATCTTGAAGCATGATGACTGAATGAAAGTGTTCAGCAAACACGCATGCTTGCATGCACACACGCGTATTCCCATACCAATTGATACACATGATCAAGAATTCAATTTTGGAGCCATCCCCTTCTCTCAGCAGTTACTTATCCCAATCGATCTGTAGCAATTTATCCCAGGGAAAGACCATACATCTTTTACACATCTGCTACAGCTGTATCTATAATTGACTATTGGAAGTGCGGAGCTCCCCAGCGATGCAATTAGAGCTCCCACGGTGTTGTGGAGGCTTGGGAAAGAGAGATGCACAGGGGTCACCTTGTAGCCCATTACTCTGCCCCTGACATGGGTGGTCTTCTACCCACCGGGGGGACCGAAAAGGAGCTGCCTTACAACCCTCTCCTGTTGTATTATCCAAAGGTGTTTTCAGCTTTTTTTGGGCTGCAATGAGTGTGGAATAAAAAGGTGTGTGTGTGTTTTATTTTGTATTTTTCAAAGTCTTCCCATAGTTTTAATGGCTGCAGTGAGCAGCAGACGGTAATGTAGAGCTGATAACAGGCAGGCAGCCGGTGAGAGTGCCAGTGAAAATGTTCTGGGGTTAATTGTTTGTGCATCAGGATTTCAGTTGCCTTCCACTTTTGGCATTAGCCAAAGCTAGCACAGTGTTGGAGGCATGGGCCTGTGCCAGGCTGTGATGAGCTGGTGGTGTAGTAGATGACTAAGCAGGGCACAGTGGCCAGCCGGGCCCATGAGCCCCTCTGTACATGTGAAGCTGGGCTTGTTCATTGAAGGCGTGGGAGACTGGTTGGCCTTAAGCAGATCTAAAATGACCCCACTCTCTGTAAATGCTTCATTAGCTTTGGTTTGTGTTATACTGGACTGCTTTATTTATCTGCCCCTCTACTCTCTCCACCTAAGTCGTGCATACAGTGTGTGTGTGTGTGTGTGTGCGTGTGTGTGTGTGTGTGTGTGTGTGTGCGTGTGTGTAACTTAAACCATAACTCCTGTTGCCATAACTGTGTTGCTGCCACTTTGCTCTCTCACGCAAACACAGACACACATGCACACTCACACAAAGCCAGCAATCCCTTTGGATTTGGGGGCTCCTCACATGCAGGCTGGCAGGATTCTGCCTGCCTTCCTTTCCCGGCCGCCTCCTCCACACAACCTGGTCCAACAAAGATAAACACATGCTGGGTAGATTATTAGAGAAGTACCAAGGGCCCCACAGCAGAGCAGCCACTGCACCATTGTGCTATGAACGCGGTGGCACCTTGTACAATCCAATCCAGTCGCCCCCAGGGTGTTCTGATACATAGTTAGACACAGGTGGGCGCTGATACCAGCATGAGAGCTACAATGGACTCCAATGATATTTCACTGTCAAAAGAAAGTCCCAGAATTCCTAGGCACCTTGTTTTTAGTACTAGCATTACTTGTAGTTATAGATGCTCCAGTAGCTTGATAATTAAGAATGGAAACATGACAGTTACAGATTGGTATACAATGTATAGATCATTTTTTTCCTAGTCTTTTACTGAGCAAATTAAAGGGGGCAGGCTTCATCTTGGACTCTGTTGGGTATATCTGAGGCTTTGGAGTAATCCAGTGTTTGTTTCGTCCTTTAGAGATGAACGGCAGGATGTATTAAGGGTCAGAGGTGATGACGAGTGTGTAGACTGCATTCGCTAACTAAGCCCCGACAGAGACTCCCTCCTTCAGCTTTGGGTTTGACTTCCCCTGGTGACCCCATCCGGCAAATAAGCTTCCTCGGTGTCGGAATAGGCATCGGTGACTGTTGCTGAAATTACCCTGTTAATACAATAGGTTCCAACCAAGTGCCAAAATGGCACACACACACACACCCACACACACACACACACACTATTACTGTATGCATCTGAGCCTGTATGAGGTGAAGGTTGCCATAGCAACCAGCCTGCCTCTGTGTGTGTGTGTGTGTGTGTGTGTGTGTGTGTTGTGTTCATGCATACATGTATGTGCAGGTGTGTGCATGGATGCTTGCACGTGCACGTGTGTGTGTGTGTGTGTGTGTGTGTGTGTGTGTGTGTGTGTGTGTGTGTTCATACTGTATATGATAGGTACTGCAAATCTGCTTTGCTGCTTTGGTGTGCAGAAAGCAGTCGAGGGAATGGTACGAGATGAACTTATTGAGTTTGCACCATGCTGTTTGATGGTGTGGTACTGTAGTTTCTGAGTGACACGCTGGTCCTGCGAGAGGGAGAGAGAGTGCATATGTGAGAGGAAGGGAGTGCGAGTGAGAGAGAGATCGCGCAAGAGCAAAGAGAGAGGAGATGAGAAGAAGACAGAGAGGGAGATGGAGCACGCGCGGAATAGATGTTTTGAAGAGTGGTATTATTTAAGATGAAGGGAGCGATAGAGGATTGTAGACTGATGTGATAAGTACACCAGTGGAGGCTGTTATTGCTGCTAAGGAAAATGAAAACATTTCTCAGCAGATAGGTTTTGTGCATACAGCGCCACACTTTCGTCAGCTTATTGGATCGGGAGTAAGCTGTGAGATTTCTAAATTAGCTGGCTTCACTGGCAACAAGGCATTACTCTGTTTATCTTATTACTATGATATTTTATTGATTCCACGGAGATGTGTCAGGGAAGTTCCACCGTAATGGTTGGATTTTGAAATTACCAAAAGCTTAGGTCGTTTCCTAGACTGATGAATGTAGTGGTGACACCTCTGCCAGTAGGGGGAGTGCTTGTACTGGGGCAAAATTAATTGTTTCTCCGGTTATTTTGTTTGCCCGACGCTTGTGTGTCTGTGTGTGTGTACACGGGTGCACTCTTGATTCTTTGTTCCTCCGTGTGTTAGTGTAAACACACGCAGGCATACAGACACACGCACGGATACGCACCCCGTTGGCCTCGACAGGCTGCCTGCACTAGTACTACTGTACTGTCTGTTATAATTAAGAGAAACATGCCATCAAACCAGCAATCAACACTAGTTCACTGGTGTCTCTGAATCTTTCTCCTCTGAATGTGACTTGATGTCAGTGTCCTCCAGCACCCAGGAAATTAGCCCTAATTAATATGACATATTCTCACCAGAAAATATGAATAGCTCTTTGCTAGCAATTACACTATTCAGGGTCTCTTAAGCAGTTAATCGCTGATCGGAGCTGGCAGGTCAAGGTTACAGTGCTTCCGTCCAACCGGCATCACCAAGCACAGCTGCCAAACCTGGAGGAAAGATGTCCGCACGATCTACTGTACTACTGCACCAAGTCAGCACAGCCGACCTCATACTTGCAACACAGGAATTTGTCATTTTATCTGTTTTTGGCCTGACAACATCGTAAACATGTGAGGAGAAGTGTTTTTGCTGATTTAGCTCACCAGGCGTAGGCTTGAGTAGTTTGAATATTTTAGTTTATAGTTTCTTAGTGGCAGCGAATACAGATTTGAAAATGTTTTAAAGTAGTTTCAGTTGAATCAATATGGTGTTTCCTCAAGGTTTTTCAGCTTCTGGCCTTCGATGCCGTGTGTCTTGAGTTGGTAAGTGATGGCGCAAACGGCTGCCTTGCAAAGTTGTGGACACGTTGTGTGAGAGGATGATTTTCAACTGTGTTAACGGGCTTTTTGCATATCTTGGCTATTCTGTAGGGTTGATTGCTGTACTTGTGTGGGTGTCTATATCAGTCTCTCTGTCATATGCATACTGAATGTTCCTGTGTCGGTACTCCCCGAGATATCTTTGCTCGTAATGTATTTGCTGTGGCAGTGCATCAAAGGGTATACAGTAAATGCATGAGCATGATTGCCCTTGTTACACCATGTAGGCTGTCTGTGTTCTGTTGTGTTTTGCAGTGTGGTAGAACCAGTGCACATCCCTGTCTAACACTACGGAGAAGAAAAACTCACCTCACACCTCAAGACGAAGTGTACTAACAAATCAATAACAGATCAAGGGGTTGTGACCTTTCCTGTTTGGATTATGCCTCGACCCTGGAAGTGCTCCTGTAGTTATACTTGTACTTACACTATTAGATGTATGTGTGTGTGTGTGTGTGTGTACAGCTATTTTTGTGGTTTGTTTTTCCTCTGCTCTTTGACACAAGGCTGCCTTACACCTGCAGTCGATCTGTTAAAATTTTAACAGGGTCATGCCATGCGTCATGTATCAGTGGATCCAGAGGCTTGACTATGGATTTAGAGAGGTGCGCTGAATATGATGCTGAGTAGTAGTTGTGATTAATTTATATGGAGCATTGAGTCCATGATGTACTGATGGAAATATCAACTTGATACCTCTACGATAACTTGCTGAAAGTAGAGAGATGTTCACTGAACATATGCATCACCATTCTTTATTCATTAGATTCAGTTCTTCTGGTAAAACTTGAAACAGCCAGTAAACATAAAGTCTAAACCCTACCTCCCAAACTGGGTCAATCTGCATTCTTCATTACTGTAATTGATGTTTGCCCAATAAAGCCTCTTTTTTTTCTATCCGATATGTTATGTTATGTGATGTTGCTGTCATTGATTGGCTCTGAGAAATAGTAGGTTGTCTGCTGAAAAAAAAGAAGGTTTTTTTCCAATCCCTCCTCAGATATGAGATGAACTGAATGAAACTGTTCAGGATAAATAAATTATAACTATATATAAGAAAAGGCAGACTGTACCACAACTGTAGGTTATAACAGTCTAAGGCTCTGGTGCATGGTACTGCATGTCTACCATTTATAAGCGCTGATTTGATTTATATTGAAGCTTAATTGAGGATATTTCTTTGTATCCTGTTTGTCTTCCCATTTGAACTCAGGCATCTAAGACATTTCCATGCTATAATCTTTGTTTGGAAGGGTTGTTTATTCGCATATTGCAATCTACCATCATGCCAGTTGTTTGGCAATTAGTAGAAAGACTTTGCCAGTAGGGGGCACTGTGATATAGGCCAATAACTGAATCCTCCCCGAGGTTTGAATGTGTGGCTAGTGGAGGGAAATACACATCCCCTCAGAGCATCATCGTGGTTTTGTAAATCATATACATACCTAATACAAGGCAAGACAACATATCCACCCTCTGAATTTCAACATCGCACAGTGAGGGGCGCTTCCGTGTAGTGACAGGTGCTGATCTAGACGTTTGAACCGCGAGCGACCGGGAATCAATGAGAAGTCATTTTCTGAAAGGATTCTGAAAGTATTAATTTTCACATGTTTCATTTCCCCCTGAGGAGTGAGTGCATTCCAGTGCCACGGTCAGTCCGGTCCTCCTCCGGTAATGGTTTGTGTCATGACCAGTTGAACCTTTTCTCTCGGGAGCTCGTGTCCGTGAGAGCGTGAGTTTTAGTGTTGGGTGTCACTGAGAAGATTAAATGTGTTTGGCAAAGGAATGCTCACTCCTTTGCTTTATTTGCGGAGGCAGCTTACAAACACGCAGCTGAGGCAGAGGCCAAACTGTTCCTTAAAATATATAGTGTTTTAATTTTATTAGCGATGCCGTCTGATCTGCATAGTATTAGGTAAGGGAACTGTGGTGTCAGAAGCACATGAACTCTAACATTTTCTTGGATTAATTATTTTGGAATCTTTTGTTTTTTTTAATCATATTTTAGTATGAAAAGTACACAGTATGATCATGGTACTCGCATGATTACGGGCACAAGTGTAATATGCAGTGGACATAATTGATGGCCATATGCTTCTTTGTTTTTTTGGCTTCTCTTTACTTCTTGACGGGCATGTCTTACCGATGCCCGATGTGGATACACAGGCAGTTATACTGGCTGTGGGCACTGGATTGTGTAAAGATAGCCTCGTTTGAGTTATACCTGCATGGAGCTATACGTGCAAGTGAACTGCAACCTTAAGGAAAGCTAGTCCTTGAATATTTCATGACAAGCCTAGTGCAAATATATTCCTAGGAGCAGCATTAGCAATTGATACTCTCCAAAACAATTCAACAGAAGGAAGCCTTGTTAATATCAATATCATATCAGTATTGTACAATCAATTTTTGGTCTATTGAATTGAATTGGATTGAGTATTAGACTATATGTATTTTTTTTAATTGACACGGTATAACGTAGGCCCTTATAAAAATAATAAAAGCCTGCATCCTGTCACTTAAAAAAAAAAATTATATACATGCTGTTAAGAGTAATGATCGGTATGCAACATGGGTAAATGATTCTAACATTTTTCCATGGTTGGTGCTGATTTCTCCAGTCTCTACCTTTCCTTTACTTAGCACCATGCTCTCTTTTCAACTGATGGCCAATATCCTCGCAAACATGTCTTCTGAAATGGTCTATGCAGTCAGGCAGGCAACTGACAAGCTTTCAATCTATACACCGAATGTATCTTCCCATAGTAAAACGTCACTCAGCCAGGAATACACTTTTGTGGAAATAGTGTGCAACTTCAATTTGAAACACTGTTGGATTGAGGTTGGAAGGAGGGATGTCTGGTGGATTAGGCTCCTTGGTTGGATCCTTAAAGCCTCTGAATGATAGCCTGGTGAGTGGAGGGATGGAGAGAGCAGCACCAGAGGAGAGGTCAGCATCATCGCTTTTTTGTTGTCTCCACTGCTCATTTTCAATGATTCCCCCTGCTCTCTCTTCCTTCCTTCTGTTGCCGGCCTGCCCATGGTGTCATCTTCTAGCTAATTCAGCTCCTCCTGTCCAGCTGAAGGTGGAGGAGCTGGACGCTGGACGCCAGTCATCTTTACCTACCCAGGGAAGCAAACACACACAGCAGAAAATTGGTTTTCGCCCTCCTCTATCCCCCCACCTTTCTCACTCTTGCCTCCTCCTCAAAAGGCTGAGTGATCATGGGCTGAAAATGACCAGACAGGGTAAATATGGACCTTTCATATATAGAATTATCCGGCATTCTCAGGCAAACATGCAGCATGGATGTTTACAAATATTGCATTTGGCATATCATCTCTTTGCCCTTCAAGGGTGTTTCTCTGGCGCTCGCGCTGATCACTAGGAATACAGGAAGCGCCCTCGTAGAGTCATATTTTCCATGCGTTTTTGAGGGTGAGACCAGATGTTGCATTTTTTTAGTGTGACACTGGCACTGAGGATATTGCTGCCAAATAAGACATGCTGCTCAAGGACTAATTTTTTTAGACATGATTAAACTTACATTGTAATAGAGTAACTACATTCCCCTCTTTTGCGAGTCAATAATTATAAGCTCTCATTTTGCCACATTTGCTGCACTGCAAAATGGAGCTCCAAACAGCATGGCAAATGATTTTTCCCTCATTTTTCTAAAACCTTCTCCCTTTTAACCTGCTACCATAGGCAAAGTACCATGAGAAAGACAGATTCCAAAGGTGCGGATCATTTTACAATATGGTTACCAAGGCTTCTGGTGGGATTTCCAATTAAGATGCAATCTGTCATCTGTTCAGATGACTAATAAGCACAACAAAGCCATAGAGGGACCCCCTGGAATTCATATCAGACCACTCGAAATAACCATCAAGCCCTCCTATCTGATGCCCTGCCAATACCTGCTCACTTTCCCAATTAAAACCCCAGGCAGGTTGTTCTCCTGTTAATAGGGAATATATTAGAGGGCTACTGTCATTGTGACATACAACGGGTTGAGGCCAGCTAACTATGTGGGCTGAGAGCGCCTCATGTTGTTTGTGTGCTTCTTTTCATCTGAAATCATTGTGTGTGTCTTCGTATGTGGGTGCGCACATATACGAGCGTGTTATAAGAGGGTGTTGTAGGTCAGCGCCGATGTGCTCTTCTGTGATAATTAGGACTGTGGTGTGTGCCCCCATTCTCCTCCATCAGAGACACAGACCGCGAGTGAAAGTGCAACATTGATGACCTTCATTACACGTTAAAGCCAATTACAACATAAAAAGGAGAAGCAGAGAGAAACAATGACGAGCGAGTGACGACGAGTGAGCTGCAAAGGGAAGGGGACAGGAGGCGGGGACTCTCTTTTTCTCCTTTTTCCACTTCATATTTTCTAATTAACTTTTGTGGCCGATGTGACTGAATATGTGCATTGTGATCAAAGCCAGTGCTACAATAGCTTCACCTCAGAGGTCAGTTCCTTATGTTGTAATACACCACATATTAGAAATTAGAGTTTATTACTTTGATTTGGTGTGTGTGTTTGTGTGCATGTGCACACACAATACAGGCTTGTTTATGCGTGTGCTTAAAGCATGGTCGTATGTGTGTGTTCTTGCGTGTGTGAGTGGGGCATGTGTGTGGATTTCTCCTTCACCAGGTGAACTTGTTGGCTCTGCAGGGGAAGATATGAGAATTTCCAGCTCCGTTGAAGGTTGATAGGCCCACATACACACAGCCCCAGAGAGATAAAGCACCATGGGCAAGCCTCTCCTCAGGGCAAATGGCACAGAGTGGAAAATATCTCTCTTCCATACCATGTCTTCTAACTCTCTCTTTCTGATACAGACACACACATGCACACAGACACAACCACACATTAGGACACACACACACACACATACACACACACACACACACAAATTCACAGTGTAAGGCAGTGGAGTCACAGGCAGTGGAGCACAGATTGTTTCGAGGGCAGAAAGAGGGACAAAGTAGAAACTGAGAGGCTAGTTTTAATTAGGCTCCATCAGCCCCCAGTGAAAATCGCACCTGAGTTTGACACTGTTTTTCAAATGTCACCGGCAACTACTTCACTTTGAGTGAAATGTAAGTCATTATTCAGATTGTGTCACATTCATGTTGTTTTTCCATTCCTTTCCTCATTATACCATCGCAATTAATGCCATTTAATAACGATGTGTCACATCATGGATAGGGTATGTGTTTTTTTTAAACACTTTAGAATGGCTCGGCAACTGAAGGACCTATGAATACATTCAGTCAGAAAACACACAGTCAACAAGTGTCAGCATATGACAGAAACGGCTGATGTCTGTCACTGACAGCCATCAGCCGAGCTGAGCATCAGAGCATTTTATTATTTTGATAAATGTACAGTATAGCCCAGACCTGCCAACCTGTATGCATTTTGCTTAGCAGCTCTGTATTTTTCGACAGAGTTGTTACTCTAAACTACGCCAAAAGAACCCTGTTGTTTTTAAACCCGTTTAAAAAAAATGTTTCCGATGAAAAAAAGCTGGAATGATGACTGGCAGTTGATCCTACCAGCTAGTTAATTGCGTTCACCTTGCATCCCAGGTGTAAGAAATGTCCCTGATTACATGGCGAGAATGAAAACAAGCAGGGCTTTGGGTCCCAAGAACCAGGATTGACTGGGCTAAAGTAATGCACATAACGTCTTATCTGTTCCTGAAACCAACTAGCCATAGTGAGTTGAAATGAAAGTATACAATCATGTTGGACTTCAAGGAAAAATCCACCCTAAAACACTTTAATAATGTTGGGAAACGGCTACTGACGGCGATCCTTGCATTTCTGGGTCCATTTTGTTGTTTGGTGGTGTATTTATTTATTTATTTAGGATAATTGGCCACCCATAGACGACATGATGTCACATCAATATATTTCCAGCACAGCTACAATGGAGTTTAATAGGAAAAAAAACTACTGGTTTCAGTACTTGAGAAATATTTTTCTAAAGTTTGGAATTTCACTAGCTTGTTTCCCATATGACCTGGAGGTTGTATAGGAAAAAAATATTGTCTCAAATTTGAAAAAAGTGGTTGTAAATTCTTCTTGCTTTACAAATTATTAAAAGTGGAAAAAATGAATATCCGCAGAAAATCCAATATTCAAATTTCACCTCTGTCATGTACACACACGCTCCATTCACAGCTAAATGGGACACGTTCATGCGTGGTCTCTAGGTGTTGTCTAAAGGCATTCTGGGAAATGTAGGAAATCACTAACTTGGATTGAAGTAGGTAAGGCAAGTGGGAAAGTGTGTACACCAAAATGGTAAATTCCAACACTTCATCACAAAATAAATCCTGGAATACACAGACATCACAGATTGATGATATATGTCAGTGTAAGATTATATGAGATTTTGCCTTAAATAAAAAAGACAGAAACGATGTTCTCCTGCAGAGAACAGAATGGAGAATTAGGGTGCCACCTTGCTAGAAGAGCCAAGTCTGCCTGTCATGATGCCAAGCTGCAGAATGCAGCTGTCATCTGGACTGTTAGTCGAAGTTAAGTCAAAATCACAAATTGCAGTCAAGCTGGATGTGTCAACTGTGTGTTGAGAGAAAAAGTCCAAGCGTTGTAACATAATGTTATCTGCTAAGTAATACGTCAGGTAGTTAGGCCTATGTTCATCTGATTACACGGCTGTTGGTTTGCCTATCTATTTATTCAGATATTGATTTTCATTGTATTCTTTTACTGCCAGTTTATGTTGAGCTGCTGGTTCAGTTTTTATTCAAGACACATACACCTTCTTAATTTTAAGGTCAAAAAGC